>JASAND010026807.1:0-163353 GCA_030248195.1 Trissonchulus latispiculum
TAAATGCTTCAACAACATCAGCCATTTCTTCATAGTAGTAAGCAACTGTGTTCTTATTGATCCACGATGCTGAGACCGGAGGTCTCAGCAGTGGCGGCGGCGGCGGCAAGGAGCGATGATTTCTCATGATGAACTAAGAAAGCATACAACATTTGGAATGCAAAATAAGCAGAACATTGACATGCAATCGCGTTCAATCCATGCGCAGGCATTCCGTAGCGGAGCATTCCATTGGTATTGGCATCAATAACAATTACTGTATTGTTGCGAGCACGCATAGCCTTTTCGAAACAAAAGCGATCGCGCGGGTTTTGTGTCAGCACCACCGAAACTTGAGCATCAGAAAGGATTTTTGAAATCAAGTCTAGGCTGTCAGAAAAGCTTCTTAACTTTTCACTGGAATTCCATTCTAAGCAAGTTTGACTAACGATATAATGAACTGTCCATTGCTGATCGGTCGTTAGCTGCCTCAGATGACAAGGTGCCCTAATCTTGAAATGATGAACTACAGGATGGAACTTGTTATAATGTTGAACCAAAAGAGTCGCTTCCAATGCAATCTTTCCAAGTTCTTGAATTTCGATGCAATTTATCGCAAAGAAGGCGACCTCACTCATGACAAAATCATTCAACAAAATGAAATAAGCTACAATGTGCATGATGTTATATACATCAACTTGGCTATAGAACTGCCTGTTCTACAACGTTGTTAACTGAACTACTTGTTAAACCAGACTTAACTGTTGTTGCTTTATCAGCAATTAAAAGCTTGTTTCAACATTATGACTCTACTTTATTTCTTTTATTTACAAGACCTAATTTCACTCAATCAACTGTTTATTTTGAACAAAAACACTTCATTCATACGATTACAGTCATCTATATCATAAAATTTGGAGCAGAATTATTGAAAGGATTGTTCGGATCCATAACCACCAGAAATTCGTTTTTCATTTTAACGAATTCATTCATCAATTTGTCAGCAAGCATATCCATATCCTGCACATTTCTGAGTCTATCGTGCTTCATCATTGAGAATGTATTAGGGAGTGTTGTCATCATCAAAATCAATTAAAGTTACAGCACCAATAACATTCCCTGGTGGTAACAAATTCTCCAGCTCAGGAACCCACTGATTGAAAAAGTCTTGAAGTTGTTGACAGTTTTTACCTGAGAATTTAAAGTTATGTATCTGGACATAGTGAACTTTATTTCCATCGGCCGTACCTCGGAATCCAGTGTCAAAGTATTTTTGAATATAGTGTATTAGGCTTTTGTAGTATAACATCATTACACTTCAAATTTGCCAAGCCTGTTATTAATTTGTTTGGTTCGTTTTCTCGAGATTCTGTAAAGGCATCCTAGCTTTCTCAAAATAGACTGACAACTAAATAATCCAGCAATCTTCTTATTTTATATCTATGAAACTAGTGCAAAAATTTAAAGAATGTATAACTATCAGTATTTTACTTATTTTAATAATGTGCATTCCACATATATTTCATCAGACATCATCAAATTAATTCAAGCATTCTTAACAGTCCATAAATTTTTTGGCAATTTTTAAATATCTGAAATTCCATGCATTTTAAAGTCGGTAAGCTACGAAATATAAATAACTAGTCTTACATTTTTTGGACTGATATCATCAAATTGGATCAAACATTCTTTGTCACTCCACGAATTTTACTGATTTGTACTGTAGGAGATATTACTGAACTACATCTTTAGAGATATCACCACAAACATTTGGTATGTTTTATATTCAGAATCATTCCCATTTTGTAAATCCTGGTGAGAGCTGATACTGATTTTAGCAGTATATTCCAGTATACATTTAAACTGAAAACTGACATTTCTTCCCAAATGAATATTTCAAATGTTCAGGATTCTTAGAACTTGTTTGAGATACTAGTTTGGTAACAGGTGGCTAATTTGCTGAAAGAATTTACCAGGAATAAAGTGATGAACTGTTTCTGATAACTACCCTGCATGTTTTGAATATAAAAAGCTATTGCAGAACCTGATTCTACATATGTTTACTCATTCAAATGATTGGAATGTTAAAGGCGTCGAATCATTCTTTATTTTAAACTCCAATAGAGTCACATTCTTTGTTACAGCAAAAACCAATATCGATTATGGGTGCTGGTATCGCTTTGTGTAAATTCGACCCTACAAGCTTCAATTCTTTATGAAAGTGGATGAAACTTTTCAATTATACTATTTCGGTGCTCTTTAACATTCTGGGACCAGTCCCATTTTTAGGCAAAGATAAGAAATTTTGGATGCAGAAGCATCTTTCAACGTAGTCGAGACACCAGATTGGTTGCGCATGGGAAAGAGGGCACAAAAAGCCTGCACATTTTTGTTTGCCAACCTTTTTGAGCTATTTCTCTTCAGGCGGCACAGCCAGTAGTCAAAAAAAACGATTTTGAACCAAAAATGGCCGTTTTCGAGAAAATAAGTTTTTTAAAATTACCGTACAAATCGCATGACAATTTTGGTTGATATTTATACCGATCGATACACAGTCTCACGTTATTTTGTATCACACAGCCATTAGCCGGAGTTTGTTGCTCTAAGCTAGAGATTTGGCCGAAAACCATTTTGGCAAAACTGCGATTATTTTGCTTAAAACATCGATTTCTCAAAAACTACCCATGATTCGCGTGATTTTTGGCAGAATGAGAATTCGCACACGACATTGCGGAGGGGTGGACATTTTCTTGCTTTGAACCAAACATCTCCAGTTGCGAGAAAACTCCACGTAAAGTTGCGAAATTTCGTGTCACCGCACATTTAATGGATTTTCTTGACCGTTAAGACCTGCTGTCAAATTCCAAAAATGTCCCCGGCCCACATGTCCTTTATAGGGCAGCACAAGAAAAGTTTTGCCGATTCCACAGTTTTGAGAAAATCGATGTCCAAAATTTTTTTGTCTATATTCCAGCTCCGTCAGATGCCAAAGATGTCAGAAATTTTAGCTATTTTCTCAGATTTTTACCAGTTTCGTACTCGAAGTAGAATCTGCAGGTTATAAGCTTTCAAATGATGCGGCAAAGCTCTTTCCAACTCAAAATTGCGAAAGTTATGGCGCTTCAAAAATACGCACAAAAAGCACTGCACAAAACGATACCAGCACCTTAAACTACAAGCATTGAGACTTTATGAAAACTTAAAATTCTTAAAGAATTAAACATTCGTTTAGTAACAGGAATTGACATTTTGAAAGAATTTGAATTTCAGAAACATGATTATCAAAAGTTTCAAATAACCTAGACTACATTTTTTGTTTACAAACTGTTATTACAGAACCAGATCTTTCACGATATTTTTAACATAGTGACATTTCTGAATAGTTTTACATTCCAATCCATTCTGGTTTTGTAAACATAGTATACACATTCTTTATATTTTTTGCTTACTTTACAACATCTCAAATTCTAATGCATTTTTTACAGTCTTGTTGATTTTAAATAATGTTAGCTCCTATTGCATTTTTTTTGACCTAGTATGATCAGAGTGAATCAAACATTCTTAGCATTCTAATAATTCTTGCAAGTTTCAGTATATCTAAAACTCCATGGCAGATTTCTTAAAACCTGCAGCAAAATATAAATCGTTCAGGTTACATTTTAGCACTAATGTCATCAAAGTGAATCAGCAATTCTCTATATTCCGTTCATGTTCTCAATACTCATGAAATTTTTGGAGTGTGTTGTAATTTTATAATATGATATTTCTGTTGTAATTCTGTCCTGACAACATGTCATACATTTCTGATATTATATTGAAAAGATGGGAAAACTTTAAACACTATATTTTCTCTTTACCAATCATTTGATAAGTGCTAGATTTGTTTGAAAATGCTTTGTAATTGAAAAAACGGTTTAAAGCATTTTTTCAAAAGTGTTCTCTTGCAAATTTGAAATTAAACAAATGAAATCCTAACATCCGCTTGCTTTTTCTAAACAATGAAGTCATATGTAAGATTTGGTCTGATATTAGCATAAAAAGTACATATTTTTTATAGTTCGAACTACATTCTAATTTTCTGAATACAAATCCAGCTGAACAGAACTATTTTTACTTTGAGTTTTACTGTATAATGCTTATTTAAATTACAAATGACAAATCTAAACATCTTTTTTGTCCTTTTTTAAAGTGCGACAAAACAATAACCTTCAGGCTCCCGATCAAAAATGTTTTCTGTAGTGGTTTATTTAGGTAGAATAAGTAGGATATAACAGCGGTAGCAGCGGTACTGTCGTTAAGGCTTGACCGAACTCAGCTTGCTCTGGTTTAAAATACCTTATTTTGTGGAGCAACTGAGTTCTGAGCTATAAATAGATCCTTTTGTTAGAAATAGCTCCAAATCCGGAATTAGGGACACCAAAGCATCTGTTCTAATATCAGTAAATTAAGGCTTTTTGGAGTTGAGAAATGCAGTGATTTAGTTATCAAAAATTTCAGGAATGTAGAGGGGTTTAGACAATTTCGGTATGTTGTGGAACTGCATTCCATTTGAAGAATGTAGTAAGACTGCGTTCCATTTGAGGAATTAGGGTTGTGTTCGAAGAATGTACGGCATTTGAGGAATGTATGGCATTTGAGAAAGGTATGGCATTTGAGGAATTTATGGCATTTGAGAAATGTCTGGCATTTGAGGAATTTATGGCATTTGAGGAATGTAGTATAGCTGCATTCCTCAAGTGGTCGTGGAGTTGAGAAATGTAGTTATCATTAAGGAATTTCAGGAATGTATTGCGAGGGTTCAGAGAATTTCGGAATGTAGTGGAACTGCATTCCATATGTGAGGAATGTAGTAGGGTTGTATTCCTCAGGGCTGTATTCGAGGAATGTATTGAGAAATGTCTGACATTTGAGGAATTTATGGCATTTGAGGAATGTGGTATAGCTGCATTCCTCAAGTGGCCTAGACCCGGCTTTTGTCTACTACTGTGAATTATTACTGCATTCACAAAATTCCCTTGCTATTTAAGTAAAACCAGAGAAAAAAATTTAGCATTTTTTGCGAGATTCATCAAAATCTTAGAGGATTGTGTAAAAGTTAACAAATTTTTCCGACAAAGGGGCTTGAAAGATGCGTGAGTAAAACATATCAGAATCATATCATTACAGTCGACACATATCGTGAAAAATTAAAAATTTGACCCCCCGCGCAGTGAGCTCGAAGGCTGTGCAGGCTAGAGCCAAGTTCATTGCCCATGTATGCCCCCAACCCCTCCACCTTACACCTGATAACGTTTTGGGGGGACGTCCCCCTCCCAAACCGGGGGTGGGGAAGTCACTGGCTAAATTTCGGGCATTTTTAGGGTAAATTTTGCAAAAATTTACAAAAAAGTCCAAAAGTGTGGCTTAAACAGTTTATTATTGCGAGAAATACACGTTTTAACCTGCATTATGAACGAGGGGGGAGGGAAATTTTGAAAATTTGATGATCGACTACCTAAAAGTGATTGGGAGTGCTCCACGGACCCCATAAAGTTAGGTGTCTTTTATCCTGGGGGAAGGGGGGGGGGTGGGGTAACCTCCGCAAAAAATTTTCCCAATTTTTTTGGCAAAAATTTTCCCAATTTTTTTGGCAAAAATGTTGGGGGCTCTCCCTCCGAAATTTTGGAGGGGCCCCTTTTTAGACCCCGCCCACGAACCCCCCCTCCAAACCTTCCCCAAAACAAAAATCTATCCCCCCTATTCAAAAATTGGGAGGTCTACCTCCTTCAAACAATTGCCCCCCCCAAACCTCCCTCAAAAAAATTTTTCTTCCCCCCACCGCCTAAATCAAAAAAAAATGGAACGTCAACCTCTCTCAACAAGTTTTCCTTTTTTTCCAGCCAAAAATGTTGGGCGGGCCTTCACCGGAATTTTAGGGGGACCCTCTTGAGATACCCCCCCCCAGGACCCCCCACCCAAAATTTTTTTCTATTTTTGTGTCAAAAATCGCGTCCCAATTCTGTAGCCAAAAATGTTGGGGGGCCCTCCTCCGGACTTTTGGGGGGCCCTTTTTCGACCCCCACGACCCCCCCCCCTCCCCAAACCTCGCCCAAAAAATTTCTGTTCCCCCCAAAATCAAAAAAATTATTTTTCAGCCAAAAATGTTGGGCGGGCCTTCACCGGAATTTTGGGGGGGACCCTCTTGATACCCCCCCCCAGGACCCCCCACCCAAAATTTTTTCAAACCTCCCTCAAAAAATTACCCCCCTCCCAATACCCCCATAAACCTCCCCCAAAAATTTTTTTTATTCCCCCCTAAATCAAAAAATTAGAAATTTTAGGGGGCCCCTAACCTCCCTCAAAAAATTTTCCTAAATTTTTTGCAAAGATTTCTATAGGCCCCCGCCCTCCCCCTCCACAAACAAATCGAAAGGACAATCATCGCATTGGAATAACCAGTTGACAAGCCATTACTTAGCTATAATCACAACATACATACAAAGAGTATACATCACATTATCCAAAGTATTATCTCATTCAAAAATAAAACATAAATCGTAGAGAACACACAACAAAACGTTTACTAAATTGTTCTCCAGTAAACGAGAAAACTGTAGACTGCAAAAATATCATCATACAACCAGAAGCAATCGCATCCTCAACATATGCAATGCTGTCTTACAAAAGAACACAAAAACTAGTAAAACAATCCTCGAAAATTAACTAAACCATGATCATTCTTTAAACATGACACAGGACAATCCTTTCCTTGGTTACCTATCAACGGATAATCCTTCTAAACAAAAATACAAAAAAGCGGCACATGAGACACTTGAACTAAAAGTGATAGCGTCACATGAGACAGTTAGGTAAAGTTCGAAAACACAACTACTCAGTTGGTTCAATGTATGTCTGCTTCGAGCTTTAACACGTAAAGATAGCGTGCGAATTTCTTTGAAGAGCACATACACATTTGTGGGGGGGGGGGTCAGCCGTTAGCGAACATAGCATGTACCTACAGCTGATGCTGATAACAGAGAGCTTGCCTGCTGTCACACTCTTTATGGACTCTTGGTATTATCAAGAGTTTATAGGAAGAGTACGACACGATACTCTTCCTTAATGTACATGGCCTGTCATATGCTCGGCACATTAAGGCCGAAATCTCGGGGGGTGGGTCACGGTTAACACAGTTAACCATGTGTTTATATGCGTTTGAACTAAAACGCATCTGATTGGCTAATCCCCTACCTTATGTCAAAATTATGTGTATTTTTCACCTCTACGCCCAGTACACATCTTAGCGAAGGGTCCAAAGGGCATAGCCCAGAATAGTGCCAAACAAGGGACAGCCTAAATAAATGATTCAAAGTGAACCACAAGCTCGATTCGATAGCAGAATTGAAGAACCAGAGACTTCAAACTCCAACATGACTGAAGGTATAAAATAGGAAAAAGAAATACAATCATCAGACATGCCCCGCCATGTTAACTTAGGGTCTTTTCACGAAAGAGTAGAGTAGAGTAGAGCTAAAAATTGTTTTAACTCGCCTTAACTCCACTCAAGCTACAGTTTCCTTTTTTAACTCTTTCATGAAACTTAATTAAGGTAGGTAGGTAATGGTGACCCCTGGAGAATATCTCCATCTTAGTCCCTTTGTTTACATATACTGCCTATTGTAGTGAATGATTTATGTATCCGAACCCTTTCCATCCTGTTCCTTTGCTGTAGTTTTACCTTCATGTGTAACTTTGTTTTTTATCTGTCTACTGGTTTACTAGCCTGCAGCTTAGATGTTGCTGCTTGGTCTGGTTTACAATTTCATGTATCAATTCTGATCTATAACAGTTTATTGTTCGTTCCTATCATACCATGTTATTGTTGTAGTGACATTTTTTTCCAGACTGGCTGAAGCAGCTAAACGCAAAGGCGTTGCACTCACGGACAATTTGACTGAGAAGGAAGCACTGGGTTTGCTGGGGTAAGGACTTGCTTTGTTGTAGGCATAAATTTTCAGTCTGACACTGAACTGACTCTGCAGGAGAGCGAAGGGTGGCGAAGGGTGGCGGGCTTTAACACGTTAACTTCTGTTAGGGTGGCGGGGTGACAGACACACTTTTCTGGATATGTGCGTTCGCAAAAACACATACTCACATGTAAACGCCAAGGTGGCGAGCTTAGTCTGACTTCTTTTTCTGATTTGCATACAACCACGTGACTTTGGCGTAGCACTGTATTGTGCATATGTGCAGAATTTTGCGCCCTCTGTTGTTCTATGCCTGTGTAGTTTTGGTGCCAACAGCTAGCAGAAAGGTCTTAGCAAGTACGTATATGTGACATAGCAGAACGTTATTAAGGCAAGCGCAGGGGGAAATATGTAGCTAGGCCAGAGACTGACAGAACGGAGACAACTTAATGTTTGTGTTTTTAGTTTCCTGGATGCAGTCTCCTCAATTGTAGTTTTAATTACTGATTTAGTGTGTGTTATATCTTAAAATCTGACACACGTTTTGACTATGTTGTGAACTGTGTACGCCACGCCTCGCCTTAAGCTCATTGTATTGCAGAAAGCGAAACAGACGTCACAAAACCGAGCGATCGGAAGAATCTGGAGGGAAATCGAAAAGAGGATCAAAAAAGAAGAAAAGATAGCTACGTCGACGATCAGACGCTAGCGATCTAGAGTGAGCATATCCACAGTGATGGATTTTTTCTCTTAAACTAGTACAACAAGGAGACATTTTCCTAGAGCGAAGGGTGGCGAAGGGTGGCGGGTGTTAACATGTTAACTTCTCTTAGGGTGGCGAGGTGACAGACACACTTTTCTACTTGCCCATGTTGGCAAAGTGACATACTTACATGTAATTGCCAAGGTGGCGAGCTCAGGCTGACTTCTTATTCTACTTTGCATATGACCACGTGACATCCTGGTTGCACTGCATCATGTATATGTGACGTTAGATCAGCGTTCAGTTCTATTATGGATGTGTAGTAATGATGCCAGTAGAGTGCACACTAATTACGTATACGTGCAACGGCTGACATGTTTGTGTCAAAAAGGGAGCAGGGATGGTAGCGTGGACATGTAGGAATTGTGATACTAGCTGAGAGACTCAGGTCTGTGATGTTCGCTGATACAGACCAAGCGAAGACTAGATCTGTCTTCCTTTCTGTTTTCAGGGCCAGTGAAAGAGGCAGTGACATTGCTGATTTAATCCAAGATGATGGCGATCAGAGTGAAAGTGACCACCGTGACTCCTAGTCAGACGGTCCTGGTGGAGGTGCCGCGGCGCTTGGTGCTCGCTCCTATCTGGCGTCCTAAGTCCCTAAAGACTCTCTGGAAAAGATAGTTATCAATGTTTTTTTCGTTTTGTAAATTTGATGTTGTCTTTGTTCTGTTTTGTTGTTCATATTTGTTTCAGTGATGGGTTTTGCTCAGGTTTTTGAGGGGGTGGGGACATTTTGCTTCACGACCTTTTGTTTTTGTGTTATGCGGCTGATCGTAGCCTACTGACAAGATCGTTGACAGAGCAGAAAATGAACACAGCAGCCATTAGTATGAAAGAAAGTCTCCTGTTGTTATTGTATGCGGATATAATGTGATTGCGTCCTGTTGTTTTTTGTTTGTGGACGTGTTAATTTGTTGATTAAAGACTGTGGAGTGAAGATAGGTATTACTTCAGGACCCACAGGGACAGCATAGTTAGGTACTGTTTGACTTAACAGACAAGGAGGCAGACAGGCAGGGAAGGCAGTACACGCTGGGTGTCATTAGTAGAAAAGACATTGCTAGATAGACAGACGAAGTCAAGTGTCGGAACAGACTGAGACAGAGATTTAGATAAGCAGTAGTTGACTAACAAAGACAAGAGATTGGAAAATGCAGGACGAAGCCTTAGTTTGAAATAGGAAGTCTCACATGGAACGACGATGGTAAATCTATAGAGTCAGCTGACGTAGACTTCAACTGATGTGAAAGGTCTAACGTGCGCACTTTTATAGAAAGCGGCACATGAGACGGCCAAGGAACTTTAACACATAAAGATAGCGTGCGAATTTCTTTGAAGAGCACATACACAAATGTGGGGGGGGGTCAGCCGTTAGCGAACATAGCATGTACCTACAGCTGATAACAGAGAGCTTGCCTGCTGTCACACTCTTATATGTTATGTACTCTTGATAATACGAAATAAAGCATACCAACCGTTTTTCGTCAGAAGTCTTTAGCAATGCCGTTAAATGGTCTGAATCCGCTCGAATAGCATCGAATTCTGGAAACGATTTAAGGGGGGGGTCGCTTTGGGTCAAAATCGATAGTCACGGATTTCGCTCATTTTCACACGCAATATAGGTACATATGTTCTCAAAAACAAGACAAAACATTAGAGTTCGAAATCAAACGGTGGCAGAGATATTCAGCTATAAAGTTGGAAAACTTGAAAATCACTGTGATTTGCCCTCCAAGGTCATCCTGAGACAGAACGGCAGCGAAATTTGGGTCAACTAACATGGCAAATTAATTCTGCGGGTTGGCTAATATTTTAATACCAAAATGACTCCGGGATATCCAGCCAGTCTTTCACAGTACATTTTTCAATTGTGAACTGACCCTTTTTCATCTAACTGTGCCCTGAAACTTTAACTTGCTCTAACTTTCAGATACTAAATTTCAGACACATAGTTCTATTAGAAAAGTTGTTCCATCAGTAGCTATCGAATGATACCCAATTTGTCTATATTTTGGAAATTTCAAAAATTGACTTTTGTGACCTTTAAGCGATCAAAGGAGCCGACACGACAGAAAAGTTCTACCTTGAAGCATTTGCCTTTACCATAATGTCAGGCAGGCATTGAGAGTTTTATGTGCCAATTTTGGTGACTTTCGAGTGGGTAACGAGGGAGAAATTATTAAAAAAACTTGAAAATTGTGCAAAATGATGATTTTTGGCAAAATTAGCACATTTTGTGGCAAGTTTTTTGAGAGCACTACAAACAGAAATTTGCAACTACTGTCATAAGAATTCTGTGTATGTGTAGAGTGCAACTATCTATAAGCGATTTCTGTAGCTTTTGCCAATCGTGCAGGAGAGGCGAAAATGTTTTGCTGGTCCTGTTTTTCGTGGTACAAAAAGCACCAATTTTCCGAAATCTTGATTTTGAAAAATCGCCAAAAATCCGACACTCAACAAAATTGTTTCAGAAGGGTTATTTGCACTCTCTGATATGTCCTTAACATGTACAACAAGGTTGCAGAGCTGTATCTTGCATACAGCGAAAAATTTTTCTGCCACAAACTTTTTAACCTAACTTTTTCATTTTCCTATGTTTAACACATGTCGAGATCACCTTTGAAGGGCTCTACAGCACGATAGAAGCAATATTACGCAAAATGCACCTGTCTTGTTTTGGGGACCCATGGGGACTACAAAATATGTGAAAATGAGCAAAATCGGAGATGGTTGAAAAATCGGCCAAAAAGCGACCCCCACCCCTTAAGTCGGTCCACTTTTTCTAGGATTGTGCTTAGACAGGTTTCCTTCAATTATGTAAATTCCAAAAGGTTGGCCAGCAACAAATGTTCTCCCATTTTTTCTGGGTTTGCTTTTTTTCTACAATTCAACTTTGCAATCTGAAGTAGTCCCGGAAATTGATAGTAGCCCGACATTCGAGCCAAATTGCTCGAATTGGTGTCACAGGTATTACCGATACCGACTACAGAGTACGCTGTCAAGGTAGGGATATTTTAGAAACACTTTAACAGTCGAGCTTGTCGAGCCGTCAAATGCGGGTCGGGACTTATGTAAAATGTAAATTATTAGTGCAGAGCAGACAACAGATGTTGACTGACATAGCCCAGAAAAACTCCAAAAGGAGATGTACACTTTTTTCCTGTGACACTGTAAAGGAAGCAGGCATAGAAAAGATTGATAAGCCTGTTATGGGAGTTCAGCTGATGGCCCTGTGGTGTAGTGGTTAGCATGTCTGCTACGGAGTCAGAAGAGCCGTGGTTCGAAACCGCTGGGCCAATTCTTTACTTTCAATGGTGAGTGAAAAGCTGAACCTCCCTTTTCCCTTCTCTCTTCCAGGTCCTGGTTTCGTGGGTACAAGGGTGCCTGACGCCTCCCGTTTGGGCTTGTCCTCGGTTTCTTCGCGGTCCACCAGCCCTGGTAGAAGCGCTACAACACCGCTGACTAGGTACAAAGTTTACAACCAAATTATGGTTTTAAGAGTTCATTCGGTTTAAAAGATTACTCCAACTTTATAGTATCCCAGACGTTTGTAGTAACTAGAGCGTTTGTGTTGGTCTAATATCATCATCGTTAGCCTTTTCGGCGTCACCACCATAAAATATATATGGAACTATATATATTATATTTGGATGGTCCTTTTGGTACTTTCAGTATTAGAGCAAAAGGATTGAGTCTGGAAAGTTTACTCGAAGCAAGCCCTTGTAGAATTTTTGTATAGTGTGGGATCCTGATAAGAAATTGTATAACCCTTCAATGCCGGGAAGGGCCATATGGCCCAAGTGGTGATTTTCGAAATTTTACTTTTGGGACAGGGTCCAGTTGTCGGTTGGCAGTCTGGAAACTTGCTCCTTTTTTCTTCAACGCGTCCACCCTATTTTCCGAAAATATTTCCACACGTGCTTGAAAAATCGAGTTTCTATAGCATTCCGCCGGCAATGAAAATTTTGATGATTTCAAGCCATGTTCGAGCACTGCATTCAAACGAATCCAAAGCCGGCGGTAGTTCGTCAGCGGAAAAGCCGTTTCACCAGGTGATAGGGGAGATTCTGCGCATTAAAATAGCGTATAGTTTATTCTGCCTCAGAATCAACTCTTGCTCCTAGAAATCAATTAGTTAATTTCCTGCAATGGAACTTTATCAAAAATTCGCACTTTTGCCGACTTTGACGGCTTCTAACTTTTTCTGGGTGCATCGGGGACCCTTCAATGCTGACATACGAAATTTAGAGCAATCAATTCTCTATCGATTGGTGGTAGTCCCATCTCTCTACGTGCTCCCAGTAAAAAACGGCAGCCAAAAATGTGAAATCGGTCATTTTCAGCCGTTAGTCCGGAGGAAATTCAGGCATTAAAGGGTTAAAACGACCAAAACTTAAAGTGCTGTTGCGTAAATTCCAGCATGATTCTTAGGTAGGAAAGCTCGAAAATGTATGTTTGTTACTGTGAACTTGACAAACTTGACAATTAGCACTCTAAATTTTTGGTTACCAACCAAATATGTACAGTTTGCATAGAGTCGTCTTTAGACGAGCTCAAAAACCTACAGTAGAGCGCAATTTGAGGCAAAATCCAGCGTTAAGACTTTTGTTACGACATTTTGATGCAGCTCATTGCAAAATATGTAACTTTTCTTCATCATGTCCCACATTTTTTGTATGCCGATCGGGTAAGGCAAATAAACACTATATACTACAGCTGTGAGTGGTGCGCACTGTGCACTGCACAGCTAAAAGTAAAGGTTTTCCACTTGGAGATATCTCCGTCCTGTCGCAGGAGATGGGGTGTCTGCCGGTGCTCATCCCCAGATTCTCAGCTGTAGCTGGAAAGGGACACATACCTTTTATACAGACGGCTGTTATCTTACCCACGCTGCATTTATTGACTTACAGTTAAGGTTGACATCGGTTCTAAAACTGGGATAGCAGATTGTTTTCGTCAGCCGGCTGGAAACACCGATCGCAGGTGAGTTTTCTACTGTTTTAATTTAGCGGCTAATTTTTAACTATATACTGTCTTCGGTTTCCCTAATTCAGGAACAAACAGTCATCCGCATACTAAAATACTGGCAGGTGTCTACAAAACGTTTAGTGAGTAAAAGTGGCAGCCGTTCGTGCTTCTACTTAGCTTCAACCGTAGCACGAACCAATTTCTACAAAATTGACAAACGTGACCCTCCACTTTTTCACTGAAACTATTCCAGCAAGAGTGCAGAATTGCGCTGTATATAAGCAGGAGAGTAAGCCACTAGAGGGCTGCTTTTTTCATTGCATGGGGAACGGTGCTCCAACCACAATACGTTTATTTTCTCCAGTTTGGGGGGGGAGAGGTCGGTAAGCATAAGCCAATCCCGTTTATTGTGGGGGTCGTCAAAACAGGTCCCCGTTTGGTGGGTCGGAGGTGGCCAAAGGCGTTCCCGGGTGGTGGGGGGGGTGGTGGGGGGGGGGAAGGGGGGTGTGGGGGGGGGGGAGGGGAGGAGAGGGGGGTTGGGGGGTTATTGGGGGGGGGGGGGGTGGGTCCCCGGATTTTTGTTTTTTTGTTTCTTTGTGGGGGGTGGGGGGCGGGGGGGGGGCGGGGGGGGGTGGGGGGGGCGGGGGGGGGGGGCGGGGGGGGCGGGGGGGGGGTACACTGTAAAAAATATTGCATAACAGTTATCTATTTTTCTTAGATAGGGAACTTGTGACATCCTAACTAATTAGATAACTGTTATCTAATAATTTGGGATGGCAGCAAACAATTAAAATTGGCTACTTGATACCAATTTAACTTTCATAGCCTTTACCATAAATTCCAAGATAACTGTTATCCGTGAAAAATAGAGGGTTGTTACCTAAAATTAAAGGATTACTAGTATTTATTAGTTTTTTGTTCAAATTAGAATAATTGCGGAAAACAAAGCGAATATGCTCCCTAATACTGTGCCGAATAGAGGCACATCACAGATCACAGACGATAGGAACCGGATAATGCTCTTCGATCTTTAATTTGCATTTAGATGTTTGGTCAAGAATCATCCTGTTGGATACTGAAATATCCACAATATTCACTGTCAGCCATCCAATCCAACGCTTTGGATATTAGCAATCAAAATGTTGCTAGCTATCCGGCCATTTGAATTGGATGGCTTCCAATAAAAAGGGATTTCACCCCTTTTTATTGGGTTTAGACCCTGCCATCGGTACCCCCAAAGGTACGTAATGGCCAAAAAAAGATTGCTTCCATCCACTGTTCTGTAAACAGAAGCAGTAGGGAGGAGCAAATATGTCAGAAATTATTGACATGGAACTTGAAAAAGTTGTTTGTTTGTCTCCTTTATATAGTGCTCGATGCGGTATCAGCGTATCGAGTACTTGCGTAACACACGTTACTGCTTGAAGTGGTTGAGCTGGATGAAACCTGCTTCGCTGATGCAGCAAAATTTATGGGGTCAAACAGTGCAGCTGACTGTGACAGCGTCTGGATACCCAGATTGAAATGTTCATAACTTGATCAATTTTTGGAGTTTTGCAGAGATCTATAGATCATTTTGAAGCTCATAATGAGCTGAATCGTTTTATGAAATCAAATCGTGGAAAAATCAGTTCTGTCAACCAGTTATTCTACATGTGCATATATACATTTTAATATTTAAGGGGGGGGGTCCATCATGAAAAATTTTTTGGTGACCGATTTCGCTCGTTTTCACACATAAGTTAGCCACATATGTCGTACATATCAAGTTTAAATTTTGAGTTGTTTTGTTCAGTTCTCCGTAAGTTACGAGCCATCAAGTGTGTGCAATTTGAATATGAGCGAGCACAAGGGTGCTGCAGCCAGCTGAGGCAAATTTTCGCAAATCAACTCTATATTTTTAGCTTATTTTGTTATATACCTTTAAAAACTATTAAGAAAAGCATTTTCGTACAGTTTCCAGCCGGATGGGCTTGATCAGAAGCTTCTCTAAAGAATTTCTCGGAGAAACACGGCCCTTGTTCCTCCTGATTTAATGAAACATTTAAAAGCGATTAACTTAAAATGGAAGCATTTGCGACACATAGTTCTATGAGAAGAATTCATCCCTGCAATGAGAGCTTTCGATTGATGTATAATATGCCATATTTTGAAAAAATTTAAAAATCGCTGTTTTGAGAAATTCTGGGTTCGAGGGTCCCGTTTGGCACGCTGAGAAGTACTGGACGCAGCTATCAGCATAATTCATGCTGCAAATAGATCCGAAGACATGAATACACAAGTTGGAATAGAAAATAGGCAGTTTAGGATCATACTGTTGTCGGAATTTAGCCAAGTTTTCGAAAAACCCGAAATTTTAAAAATTTTGCTAAAAATGCCCATTTTTGCGCCAAAAAAACTCAAAACTGGGAGAACATACAATGGAGCCATTGGTATCAATGGAACCGCCAATTCAAGTACTACGGAACCCTGGAGTCAGAATTTTCATTTAGGCCTCTGAATTGGAGCAATTTGCAATTCTTTCCGAAGACCCCACTTTTCAGCTGCAAAAAACTTTGGATTTTGACGATTTTCCACTGTTTTCGATAAATAAAAAATTTTTTAAAAATTTTAGGGGCTTAAATCAAAGTTCTACTTCCAGCGTACCGCAGTTTATGATTATAGCTACATTATAAATACAAAATTATGCAGTAATACTACTGTTCGTCGAGAGATTTTTTGGCGCAAGAATAAAATGACCACTTTTTCTGTTTCCTATATTCCTATATGTTCCTGTTTCCTATATGCGGACCTCAACTTTGAGGTGAAATTGTTCAGCAACCGTAAGAGATACGAGTTTAATTTGAAAACTCGTTAAAATATCCCACTCAAAGAGCATTATATGTGAAAATGAGCGAAATCTGAGATGGTCGAAAAATTGACCAAAAATGGACCCCCCCTTAAGTGGGTTGGGCTGCCAGGGTCAAAAATTCTACCTAGAGGATTTAGCTCAAAGCGCGCCCAGTGATAGCTCTTAGAATTTTACGCAATCTATTAAAATTTCAGATGATTTCGGCCTGGAATAAAAAGGTTGTAGCTATTCAAAATTTTCACTTTCTGTTTAAAACGGGCCAAAACGGGAACTTTAAACTATGGCAAACAAATAACAATCAAATGGAAGTTTGTGGTGAGAAGAGTCGTTTCTTAGAATTGAAAAAGCTATCGATTGATGCAGCTATTGTGCATATTAGTAAAGTTCGAAAAATGCTGCAAATTGTTAATATTCGGCTTTTCGGGATTGTCTCACAGAACTGATGCATACAAAACTTGCAAATTGTATTTTGAAGAAAGTTCGTGGACAAGTTTGGGATCTGATTTGAGCTTTAAATGACATATATATGCTTTCAACGGTTTCGAGTTCAAACGAAAGATGGGACAATGAAAGTTTGAAATCAGGATTGAAAGATGTCCAGGGCGGGCATCGAACCACTCAGCTTTGGATCTTGAGCAGAACGCTGTACCACTAGCAACGCCCTCGACGTTGAGATTATTTTATTGCGCTGATTTTCAACGTTTCGGAGTTTACGCAAAACACTGATATTTAACAGGATCAGAATTTTAACTTTAGAATTAGATTAGAATTTTAATTTTAGTCATTTAACTGATATTCAGAAACTGAAACTCGGACTGAAACTAGTTTCAGTCTTTTTTCAAGACATGAAGATTTGAAGGTTTAAAGCGGTTTTTTTCGTTAATACTCTGCAGCGGAAGTATATATAATCATAATTCATGCATTAATTATGTTTCAAGGCTGGAATCTGCAGTTTTCGAATGAATTAAAACTGAAACTGAAATTCCGACTAAAACTAAAACTGAAGCTGAAACTATTTTGGGTAGAGACTTGAAACTGAAACTGAAACTAACATCGGTTACTAAAACAACACTATACTTTGAGGCGGGCTAAAATAGATGCTAAATTTAAAATTGTGGCTAAATTTCGAAACTTTAATCATTTGTTTAATCATACACGGCGGTCAGGACGAAACAAAGTTTCCATGCATGGTATGCTGAGTTTTGACCCGACATCATCAACTTGAAATGGCTCTATGGGACGCTACATTGTGGAATTCTTTCATTCTTTGCATAAAACCAGTATTATTAAGTGGCAATAGGCGAACTACATAGCTTTTCCAGCATTGAACTTTAAGCTTCTACCATCCCCTAGTTGGCTCTCATCTTTAGTTCTACTGACAACGTCCACAGCAAATATTGGAAAACAATAATAGCGTCAGTAAGTTAAGCAAAGTATCGCCTTGTTCCTGATGCTTTTGCTGTCGTATCACCAAATACGGATAATAATAGTGCAATTTAGACCAAAACCCAGTGCAGATTGATTAAAGTGTTTCTCGGAATCCGAGCCTGGGGGTCTGGGGAAAGCCGTCCGGTTCTGGGTCCAGGCTGTGTCTGAAATTATAGAGCCGGATACAACTTTGCCCCCTCTACTATCAGGTAAAATTTAGTAAAATGTAGGCGCAATTTCAGTACAGTTTCGTAGCTACTAAGGAGCCTCTCCTCTTCCCATGTTGCTTATTGCCGCTATCATCATAAAACGCCGAAAACTATTAAAATTGGTAACTATCTAAACTATTTAACTTACTTTAAGACTAAAAAATTTTGGCACTATCAACAATATTTAATGAGTACAGGTTAGCAATTGCAGTTGAAGTACTAATGCCCAAATTAAAAAGATTGATATTAGCCAGCAATATTAGATAACTGTTATCTAATTTTCTAGATTTTCAATCAATCCCGAAATAATAGCTAACTGTTATCTTTTATATCTGATAACTGTTATCTATTTTTCTTGAATGACAACAGTGATCATCGAAAAATAGATAACAGCTAGGAAATTTTTTTTACAGTGTACTCTTCTTCTTATGTATAGTGCAATTTATGCGCTCTTGATTTTAGAGGAGCAAGAACGTTGAGTAAAACTAATACTCTACCCGGGGTTGAACCTCAAATAGTGAACCGCAAAAACGGGTAGTGTGTGTTGCTGACACTGACCTACACACCTTACCTGAGTTTGGAGTTTAAAAACCCTTGTAAAAGTCCCAATTTCCTGCAGGTTTTTGTTCCGATAATTTTTTCTAAACCTAAACCGTAAATAATCTAACAGACTCCCACCTTTTAAAGGACCGTTCTAAAACCTATTTTCAACAATATGTTTATTTAAGATTTACTTATGATTTAAACATGATAAGATTTACTTATGATTTAAACATGATTGTTTTAAACTGCAAACAGTAATAAACAATAAGTAGGCACGATATAAGGAAGACCCGAGTGGGCCGACAGAAACCATACATTTAATATAATTATTCAATAAATTAATTTATCAACAGATTGAGGGAAATAAACTCTTCAATGCTAACGATCATTTTTAATGAACTTTTGACCCCAAATTCGAAATCAGCACAGTCGAATTGCCTTCTAGGCATCTTTTCAAGAAAAATGAGAGACAAAATGTTTTCAATTGATTTTGATCGGATATAGCTTCAATTATCCACCTCTCATTTTTTGCACTTTGCTGCTAAATGAAAGATATTTTGTCATTTCGGAAGGGGACAAGAGGCCTAAGGAGATTTAAGCACCCGCTCCAACTAACTAGGTGCCCGAATTTTTCGTAGAAATGGAATACATAATTAAGATTAACTGAGTATTTATGTAACTAGTACTAGTACTATGTAATTTATGTAAGTTTATGCGCGATCTAATTAACCTAATTGCGCAAATCAAGCGTATATTTTATAAATTCGCCTCCTGGCCGGGCCTGAAAATTTAGACCCGGATCTGTAGAGGATATATGTATGTGTATAATATTGTGTGTGCATGTAACGCTCAACACTTCTTCTTTCGCCTAGCTAGGTGCAGGCTTGCTGCCACATATGCACTAGTTGGTCGGGGAAGGTTGGGTTGGGCTAGGTGTTCCCACTCTATTGGGTGTTCCCCCATATGCATTTTTGTGTTATGTTGCTATTGGTTGGGAGGGTTTTCCTAAGCCCCGCCCCTTGGGGGGTCTCAACAAAACCTCTCCCTTCCTATTTAGTTGGGTTGTGTTTGTCACGTTTGTTGTCTGCCTCCCTTGTAGCAATTTTAGTGTGCACTCGCCTTGGGCACCCTTGTCAAGACAGTTGGGTCGACACCCCATCTGCATTTCCGGTCTCCCCGGCTCCTGCAAAGGTTTGTTACCCTTGTGCGTAACCGCCAGTACGGCATTGTACCTGTTATCTCTATATAACTTGTATTGTGTACTTTATATTCTATAACAGTGTCATTTACCGGCCTACGCGCCATCATTAAACCATCTTTATTTTAGGTGTGTTATTTAGGGCTTATCTACGTTTAGCTAGGCTAGTTTGTACGTGTAACATCTGTTACTGGCGAGGCTCCCCCGGACTGGCTCTTGATATTTGGCCAGGCGCGTTATCCATTGGGCGCAGTTCCAGTAGTTGGTTTGTCTCTGCGCTTGCTTGGACACGGCTAGAGAGCCTCAATCTCACGATTACGCGTGTCTGCATCTGCGATAGATCGGCATTCCCGCTACATTAGTCTGCCAGGACGTAACCTGGTTCTTACCTGGTTTTTCTGGGCGCGTGGTTCTTTTGCGTAATTTTTTTCTTCCTGTTCTGATCGGCGCTTGGGAGAAAAGGCTGTACGCCGCTCCCCAACGATAACAAATCGACACCTGAAATTTCTTGCGATTTTTCTGAAGTGACAATTGGAATTTGGAAAGGCAGTACGCCGCTTCCTGAGATAGATTCGAATCTACGATATTTTTCTCGAAGCGAAGGGCAGTACGCCAGTACCGGTTCCAAACGCACTTTTTCTTCCATCTACGATACGAAATCCAGAAATTTGGGTCGGCAGTACGCCATTCTTACCCCAAATCGCCACGATCAGCCGAAGATTCCGAAAACGCCTGAAAATAAGAACAGTACGTTCTTCCTGAGATTTGCTGCGCCGTTTTTACGAAATCTACCTACCTAACTTCTGCTTTTCCTAAGACCTCGCCGGTATTTTTTGTAAGTTGTCTGGGTTGTATACGTACGTATAGTTTTCTCCATTCTCCTACCCTTTCTGTCTATTGTAAATTTTATAACCAGCCTGAACGGCCAATAACCTCTGTCTGTGGTCATTGTTATTGTGTACATTAGGCTGTAAAATTTTTGTGCCCTTTGTCTACGTACGCCCATTTTTACACAGTCTGTATCACATTTGTTTGTATTTACAATTTCTGTACAGGTCAATTTTGTACCACATTCGTCTATACGTACATTAGTTACAGTACATTAGTTTGTATATTTTTGTCTCATTTTTGATCTCTGTGTAATTTTGTAGTTTTTTTCTTTTGGGGTACATATTTGAGATAATTTAGGGACCTTTTTTTGGGATTATTTTTCTGAGATAGGTATAATTTTCATTATTATTCATATAATTTTATTTATTATTAATTTTAAGGCCTGTTTAACTTTAAATAAAATGAATAACAGTAATCAGTTTGCTGATGTACTAGATATTACAATATCTATAATTAATAATAAATTTGTTACTAACATTTATGACAAAAGAGATAATTTTAATTTTAAGTCAATTAGATTTCCTAGTTATGTAAGCAACATTAGCCTCAGTTGTAAACATAACGCGGTTTACAACGAGTTTGCTGGATATGCTGCAATAATATCCACAAAGAATGGATTTGTCAGTGCATGTGTAAAATTTGTTAACATGATTAAATCTAAAGATTACCCTATTAACATTGTACTTACACTTCTGCATAAATGCATTAAGAATAAAGAATTAAATGTTAAGTATGATTGTTTGATTGATGAAATTTTCTCTGAGATCAATAATTTACTGTAATCATATCTTTGTATATTATCCACTGTATTCGTAATGTTTGCAATGTATATATATATATATATATATATAGATATATATATATATATATATATATATATATATATATATATATCAGTCGATTTCTGGTAAGGTCAAACTTGGCCGCGATGGGTCAAAAAATGGAATTCGCCCAAACTCTGCCAGTTTGAAGGTACTAGTGGATGTACTAACCTGGCAAAATATTATTGGATTCGGTGCAGCCAGTTTCGAGCAATGGCGATTTATATTTCAGGGCCCTGAATGCGTTTTTGGTACAGCAACGGGGCTGATATTTTGTCCCATTGCTCCCAGCTCACTTTGCCTAGGTAGATAGTTTATACACCGTTCGAAAGCTAATTTTAAGGGCTTTTAAAAATGGTATATTGAATGGTGCTGCGTGCCTTAAATTTTGACTTCTACGTCAAAACATCGGCAGAAGCCAAGAGAACTCGCATTCACAAAAAGCTACATTTGGAATTATTACCGAAGCTCTGTAAAAAAGCTAGACACAGATTTTTATCCAGAAATAGAACGGTATGTTCGCAATAAATGTGCAAAATTTCAGCGAATTTAATGATCCCTTGCGTTGTCTGCACTACATTGTAGGACGTCCACCAGCTATAGCGCGGCGGGAAATAAAAACCCAAATTTTCGAATTTTGGCTGTAACTTTTCTATTAAGCGACAAATCGAAAAATCTAGCGATACCTACCACGAGGCCTTGGGAAGAGCTTCAAAATGAGCCATAAAACACCTCTCTAGCACTTACGGTTGGTGAGAAATTTTCGACCAAACCGATGGGAAAAACCCAATGCGGGAAAAACCCATGGGCGGGGAAAAAACCCAGCCGAAATTTTTGCTGGAAGCAGAACATTTATGACTATACCATTCGAAAGAGCGGGTCATTTTTAGTATATCTGCATCGAAAAATATCAATATTTTGGCAAAAATTTATGTCAAATTGACTTTTGAAAATTTTGTATGTTTAACATGTAAGCATAGGCAAATTTTGGAAATTTTTGATATTTGGTTAATTTCTGCAGTTTTAACATCCTATCACATAGAAAACGTGTTTTTATTGCATTTAAAGCCGAACCTGACCTATTTTAGTGAAAAATTGGCGATTTTGACGAAATTGAAAAATTTGGCTTGAAATGGAACCCTGTCAGATTTTGGCCATTTAGACCACACACAGAAGGCTGAACCTAGGTAAAATCTATACCAAGTTAATCAAGAGGCTCTATTGAGCTAAGAAATGCATGAATTTGTCCTTTGCTGCTAATGGTTAGAAAAAAATTTCATTTTGAAATTTGGGTTTTTTCCCACACATGGGTTTTTTCCCGCCGAGTCTAGGTCAGCCCCAGGTCGCACCACAGGCAGTGGAGCCAAATTGCATACAGCATCGTGAAGTTCGAAACATGTCCTCTGTGAAAATGTAATCCGTTTGGGCTAGGTCTTTCCAGTAGTTCAGGGTGGCCCCCCAAAGTTGACCCTGTCTGACCCCCAAGTTGGGACCAAAATTTCCAAAATTTTCAAAGTCCCAATTGGCTGAGAGGCAGCGGGAGGTACAATAATACAGCCTTGAGGGTAGCTTTGGACGCTCTTTAAGATAGGCTATTAAAATCAGATCTAGCTCATATGGGTGACAGGCACTGGCGTTGGGTTTTTCCCCGCATCTCGGACTGGGTTTTTCCCGCCGCGCTATACTGTCTATTGTACATGTGAACATGTTTAGAGAAATCCAGAGCCCATAAAGGAAAAGCTAGGGCTAGGTTTTTGTAAACAAATTGTGAGTATGTTTGTCTGTGAATGTGCAAAATTTCAGCAAATTCAATGAGCCCTTGCGGAGTATGCACTAAATTGTATTAGATGTTGTATACGGATCAATTGGGTCACAACATTGGAAATAGGGTTATCGCCTAAAACCAGGGACAGCAAAGAAGTGAAGACTCACTCATGACTGCCACTGTGTTAGTGAGTGCGCAGAGGAATAAGTATAGTTGTGGCATGGAAAACTTTGTTTACGGTCGCTCTATAATCTGACATGGTGCCATTTCAGAAGACTAGACTCGGCGGGATAAAACCCATGTGTGGAAAAAACCCAAATTTCAAAATGAAATTTTTTTCTAACCATTAGCAGCAAAGGACAAATTCATGCATTTATGAGCTCAATAGAGCCTCTTGATTAATTTGGTATAGATTTTACCTAGGTTCAACCTTCTGTGTGTGGTCTAAATGGCCAAAATCTGACAGGGTGCCATTTCAAGCCAAATTTTTCAATTTCGTCAAAACCGCCAATTTTTCACTAAAATAGGTCGGGTTCGGCTTTAAATGCAATAAAAACACGTTTTCTATGGGATAGGATGTTAAAACTGCAGAAATTAACCAAATATCAAAAATTTCCAAAATTTGCCTATGCTTACATGTTAAACATACAATATTTTCAAAAGTCAATTTGACATAAACTTTTGCCAAAATATTGATATTTTTCGATGCAGATATATTAAAAATGACCCGCTCTTTTGAATGGTATAGTCATAAATGTTCTGCTTCCAGCAAAAATTTCGGCTGGGTTTTTTCCCCGTCCATGGGTTTTTCCCGCATTGGGTTTTTCCCATCGGTTTGGTCGAAAATTTCTCACCAACCGTAAGTGCTAGAGAGGTGTTTTATGGCTCATTTTGAAGCTCTTCCCAAGGCCTCGTGGTAGGTATCGCTAGATTTTTCGATTTGTCGCTTAATAGAAAAGTTACAGCCAAAATTCGAAAATTTGGGTTTTCATTTCCCGCCGCGCTATAGCTGGTGGACGTCCTACAATGTAGTGCAGACAACGCAAGGGATCATTAAATTCGCTGAAATTTTGCACATTTATTGCGAACATACCGTTCTATTTCTGGATAAAAATCTGTGTCTAGCTTTTTTACAGAGCTTCGGTAATAATTCCAAATGTAGCTTTTTGTGAATGCGAGTTCTCTTGGCTTCTGCCGATGTTTTGACGTAGAAGTCAAAATTTAAAGCACGCAGCACCATTCAATATACCATTTTTAAAAGCCCTTAAAATTAGCTTTCGAACGGTGTATAAACTATCTATCTAGGCAAAGTGAGCTGGGAGCAATGGGACAAAATATCAGCCCCGTTGTCGTACCAAAAACGCATTCAGGGCCCTGAAATATAAATCGCCATTGCTCGAAACTGGCTGCACCGAATCCAATAATATTTTGCCAGGTTAGTACATCCACCAGTACCTTCAAACTGGCAGAGTTTGGGCGAATTCCATTTTTTGACCCAAGTCTGAGTTACTCAGAAATCGACTGATATATATATAGGTGAAGGGTACGTCACTGATGACGCCCGCCCTCACCTATATCAGTCTGGCAGAGTGGTCAGCAAATGATTGCACCTCACTGCTATGAGCGTGTATGTAGTCTGCAATGCATGTAGCTGTCAATTAGCACGTTTATTTAGTTTTTCAGATAGTCATTACGGATGTACGATTTCCAATGATTGATTCTACAACCTTCAAAATTGTTTACTGAAATTGCTATTTCTAAGTTTTTAGGTTTTGGTAGGCAAATCGGTTACTAACGTCTTTATTTGTTGTGGCTACTATGGATGGAGGCGGAGAGATTTCTCGCTCATCCAGACCTAGCCATAGTCCTAGTGATTACTATGTTACTTTATTTAACTCGATTGTACAGCCTACCTATTTTATATTGTATTTGCACAGATTACTTTTCAGCATTATGTTCAACTTTGAATCTGGTGATCCTAAAGGGTACTCCCCCGTGGGTACATTCGTGTATTTCCATACACACAAGGACCTCACCTTAGTGCGCAATCAATGGCCGCACTTGAGTGCGCTTCCAATGTATGTCAGGCTGACGTCTCCGACACAGCCTGGCAAAATTTCACTGTTTATGTGTGACTGTTACTTGTTCATTATTTCAACTAATATCACACTGCGAATGATTTTTTACTTTTCTGTGGATGGCTATGCAGCACTTTAACTGACATTTATTACTGTTTTGTAACTTGATCTTTCTGTTTGGTTTAGGTTAACTGTTTGCTATATACATTATTATTGAACTGTACTTATGTTCCTCTCTGGCTCCACCCGTTTATTTATTTTGCTTATATTTTACAGCGTCCAGCAGAAACCATGGATCTGACTATACTTTTATTCTTTAGTTCAATACTTACTTCGATCCTCCTGGTCGCTGTAAACTAATTTCAACTGTAAAATTCACCAGCCGCCTGTACGATCGGGTGTTAATCCCATCGGGAGCCATGCGTACGGGATACTATGTATCTGTAATTGTAACTAGATCCTTCACGGGCTAAAGTTATTTATTGGACCATTATGATAACTGGGGCCTGGGTAGCCCTGGTTGTCTTAGCCTCATTTCTTACCCACGTCCAGCCAGTTTTGAAATGCAAAAGAGATAACTGTGTAACTTGTAGACATGCCTCTGAGGAACGTTTGATTTGCGGTGCCTATAACTCTCAACTATACCCAATAGTCAACGGAACTCGTAATAACCTGATTAATTGCGACACCGCCAATGTTGTGTATGTAATTACTTGTTCGTTGTGTGGCATTCAATATGTGGGCGAGAGTAAACGTAGCATACGAACCAGATTTGGTGAACACTACAGATCTGCGTTTGGTAATAGTACTTCAGGATGTAAATTACTAGTCGAACATTATGCTAACAATAATTGTGGTACTCCTATTGTACAGGTAATAGAAGTAATACAGCCTGATAATCTTCAAGATACCGGTGACCACCGACGCACACGTGAAGATTATTGGATTAGGCAGTTAAAGACTGAATTCCCTTATGGACTTAATGATAAAGTAATGGTTAATGCTGATAACAATAATGAATCTGTGTACTTATGTTTTAATAAAAAACTTAAATATAGCTATAAACGATTCACTAAGAAATGCAGGAAAGAAAGAAAGCAAGACATTAATACTGTTAGTTTGTATAATAATTTGCTTGACTTATACAACAATAATCCTAAGTCATTTAGGACTAGTGTTATATCAACTATTTTTAATTTAAACAAACATTTATTAACCAAATTATATATGTATCTTCATGAAGCTGTTAATAATAATGTAGACTTTATTTTGTATGATTTATGTAAATATAAACTATGTGTTTGTAATAAACAGACTATTAAAGCAAATAAAAGTAAAAGGATAAAGTTGTTTTTGAAATATCCTAATCCTTTAGTTGACACTATTCAGTTTACTAGATTATTTAATTCTGCCACTGTAAATAACTCCTTTCCCAAAGGTGTGCCTATACTATATAGTGAACCTAGGATAATATATAGCTACCATAAGCCTATATCTTCCCTATTTTTCAACTATAGGCAAACTGCTAGTACTGTCATTTTACAAGATATAGATATCAATAACTATACCTTTGCCTGTGATTGCCATTCTTCTGCCTTTAAAGATTTGCATCATGGACATATAATCACCGGCAATTTAGAAGTTATAGAAAATATGCACATACGTAATCCACTAAATAAAGGTACTAAATTTAGACCGCGTAAACCTCCTAATATACAAGATATTGTCAATAATATTTCTGTTGCACTCGATAATTATATTAATTATTTAACAGATAAGCTTAACTTAGGTTGTACGTTCGAATATTCCTTGTGGAAACGGTCAATTCTGGATTCTGTTAACAGTATACTGTGTCAGCAGAATAGAAATAGCAATCATAAATATTATACTTATATTCCTAGCAATATTAAACAGTTAATTTCTAACTTACATGACAAATTTGTATTTACTGTGGTGGATAAAGCGGCACAAAATTTTGCCATAATATGTAAACAGTTCTATGTATATCGTTTACTTAAAGAAATAGGAATCTTTGATAATATTAATACATATACCTTAATTAATGATACAACGGATAACATAATCGCTAAGTTAAAGTCTCATTGTGTAAACTTTGGAATAAGTGTACCTAGCAATAACCTCAACTTGCCCTTCGTTCAAATCATCCCTAAGTTTCACAAATCTCCTGTTGGCTTCCGAACCATAATTGCAAGCTCCAGCAGCTGTACTCGCCCATTATCTATAAGACTAGGTCATGCGTTACGGCGAATACAACATTCAGTTAAATGTTATACTAGTGCCATTACTAGGTACTCTCGTGTCTATAACCCTTTCTGGATAATTAATAGTAACAGCAATATATTAAATGATATACGTGGATTAAACCGTAATAATAGAGCAAGAACTGTTAATACGTTTGATTTTGGTCAATTGTATACTTCACTACCCCATCCGGAAATTTTAACTTCCCTTGAATCAGTTTGTAATATTGCATTTGGTAAATCTAATCGTAAACTTATTCTGTATGAAAGATCGGCAGCTTGGGGATTCAATACTACTAAAGGTATCCTGGCTGGAAAGGATACTATTATGGATATGCTTAGATGGTTGCTAAATAGTTGCTACTTTGTTTTAGGAGATATTATATGTAAGCAAGAAATTGGGATCCCAATGGGAACCAATGCAGCTCCTTTTATAGCTAATTTAACTCTTCTATCCTATGAATATAAATATACTACTAATCTGTATAAAAATAAGGAATTTAAATCTTTAGAAAAACTTAAGCAAGCATACAGGTATCAGGACGATATGACCTTCCTTAATGATCATGACCATGCTAATCAAGTCAATCCAGATATATATCCGGCCTGTTTAACTTTAAATAAAATGAATAAAACAGTAATCAGTTTGCTGATGTACTAGATATTACAATATCTATAATTAATAATAAATTTGTTACTAACATTTATGACAAAAGAGATAATTTTAATTTTAAGTCAATTAGATTTCCTAGTTATGTAAGCAACATTAGCCTCAGTTGTAAACATAACGCGGTTTACAACGAGTTTGCTGGATATGCTGCAATAATATCCACAAAGAATGGATTTGTCAGTGCATGTGTAAAATTTGTTAACATGATTAAATCTAAAGATTACCCTATTAACATTGTACTTACACTTCTGCATAAATGCATTAAGAATAAAGAATTAAATGTTAAGTATGATTGTTTGATTGATGAAATTTTCTCTGAGATCAATAATTTACTGTAATCATATCTTTGTATATTATCCACTGTATTCGTAATGTTTGCAATGTATATATATACTTAATGCTTCCTGTTTAAGTATAGCACTGTATGTAATTCTTCGTATATAACCACACGTATGAATGGGAGACCACAGGGCAGAAACGTTTTTCTTTAATTTTGATGGGGGAACTAAAAACCAAAAGCTGCAATAGGTGAAGGGTACGCCACTGATGACGCCCGCCCTCACCTATATCAGTCTGGCAGAGTGGTCAGCAAATGATTGCACCTAACTGCTATGAGCGTGTATGTAGTCTGCAATGCATGTAGCTGTCAATTAGCACGTTTATTTAGTTTTTCAGATAGTCATTACGGACGTACGATTTCCAATGATTGATTCTACAACCTTCAAAATTGTTTACTGAAATTGCAATTTCTAAGTATTTAGGTTTTGGTAGGCAAATCGGTTACTAACGTCTTTATTTGTAAGTCCCTTTAATTTTAATAATTTTAATAATTATTCTCAATTTTGTATTCTCATTTTAAATTTCGTTAATTTTGGGGTACGAACGTATAATTGTGATTTGCTGTGCTTTTTATTCAAGTACTTCAGATAAGAAATTTCTGTGGTATGAAGAACTTACCCGAGAGACGTACGTCCAGACGACTGCACGAAAAAGCCGAGCGAGAAGCCTCACTTGCCAATAGACGTCACCTGGAATCTTGTGGTTCTTCCTGCGTGGGCTGTCCGTCCATGCGTCCGAAGGCGAATTCTGTCAATGCCAAGCCCTCAAAACGTGCTACGACGAACCTGGCTCGTGCCAGGGCAGATTCGCTCCGCTCAAAACCGGTCAGTTCGACCAATCTGGCTCCCTTTCCCGATCTCGTTGGTCATACGCGTCAAAATGCTCGTCGCGAGTCCACTTCGTCATCAGTATCAACGGAATTCGGCAGCGCTCGTGATGTATTCGACGATCCTGAAGAAGAAACCGCCCAGAACGGCCGACAGCTGAATCGCTAGAGCATTTAGATCCTATGCAACATCAGTTAACCGGCCTGTCAGGCCAAATTCGTCTTCAGCACTCGTTTATTGATCGTGCACTGCCGAACCTTACCTGGAACATGGTCTCCGACGTCATCGACACCCCTGGTCCAAGCCTCCTATCGAGCCCTGGGGACCGGACGGTCATCCTTCGGGATCCATTTTTGGGACAATTACCTAATACTGATCCGGTCTCTCCCCCCCAGGGACATTTCTATCTCTCGGGAATTTGGAAACTGGAGGCCTGGCTGCCCAGGCTGGCCAACTGGTTCGCCCAGCTCTTTCTTCTGCGGGGCTGGCGGACCTAAATCTGGACTTTGACCTGAACTTAGATTTAGGTCTTAATCCACCATCTGAGCCATTTTCCATAGAGAAATTGAAAATATACTTATAGTATGGGTTGTAGCTATAGATTAAGGGTATACAATGACTGTAGTCTAGCTTTTACCAGCTGTAGTATGGGTATTTATAAATACATAGTTAAATTAATGCGTCTTAAAAACTTAAACTTTATTCAAACATATATATTGTTTGCAGATTGGATGAATAATGTTTGTGAGGATATATCAGGTTACTTATCTAATTGTAATACTTCCTATGGCATTGATAATTATGAAATGATTAAATCAAGAATGTTAATCTTAAGAAATAAATCTGTTTTCACTTCAATTGATAAAGCTTCTCAAACGTATGCAATTATATGTACAAAGCATTACACTCAAACAGTCCTAAAGGAACTTGGCATCATTAATAATAGTGGTACTAACGATGTATATGTGCCAGTAGAAAATATAGATATAAATACCTTAAAAATACAATTAGTGATGAAATTAAAGGTATGGGCTGGCCTACTAATAATGCGTATGCAAGTTTGCCGTTTATTCATATATTACCTAAATTTCATAAAAATCCCATAAAATATAGAACTATTATTGCCAGTAACAGATCAATTAATAAGCAAATGTCAAAGGGTGTCGGTAAGGCACTAAAATTGATTATGGATAGGTTGCATGTGTATGCTAATGCTATAAATAAAAATACTAGACATTTAGCTAATATGTTCTAGATAATTGATAGGTCGTCAGCAATATCTAATGTTATTAAAAAAGTTAATAAACGTAGAGACGCTCATAGCATTAATACTTATGATTTTGGTCAACTATATACTAGCATTAGACATGAATGTATAACAGTAGCTCTTAAATATGTAATTAACTTAGGTTATGCTAATAACTGTAATCGTAAAATAATTGTTTACGAAAACAAGACTAGATGGGGTATTAATACTAAAAAAGGAATAATTTTATTAAAAGAAGACTTACTATCCAATATAGAGTGGTTGCTTAATAACCTTTACTTTTCCTGTGGTAATAAGATATTCAAACAGGCGGTAGGTATACCTATGGGTACAGATTGTGCTCCACAGTTAGCTAATTTATTTCTGGTTTACTACGAGTTTTTATATATTAAAAAATTGTTGTATAAACATGGTTTTAACTTATTGAGCAAACTAAGATATGTATTTAGGTATATTGATGATATAACGGTAATTAATGACAATAGTATATTTAATGATTTATATTTATTCATATATCCAGATACATTAGTACTGAAAAAAGAAAATGTTAATAGTGACCATGCATGTGTCTTAGACATAAATGTAACTATAGTAGGTAATAAGTTCGAATGTGGGGTATATGATAAAACAGATGATTTTAATTTTTCAGTGGTTAAATTTCCTAATATTAAAGGTAATTTCTCAGAGAATGTGGCATATAGAATTTATTTAAATGAAATACGTAGATACTTAGTCATATGTACTAATCTTGATAAATTTGTATTTAGAGTATCAAAACTAATTAATAAATATTGATTAATAAAAATTATTCAAAAAGAAAACTTAAATTTCATTTTTTAATTAATCTTAAAGGAATATCGTGTAGTAATGATATTTTACATAATCAATCCATAGATGTTTTATGAAAATTAGTGTCTCAATGTTTGCACGCACAGAATGAAGTATAAATGGATCTCTATGTATATCTTCACGAATGTCTGGAGTTGATCGCTAGGGGACGAAACGACCCTTAACTACAAAATTTAAATTGGGAGAATTTAGCTTAAAAAATAACCTGATTGAAAGCCCCTGATGAGTCCCTCAATCGGGTTGGTCGGGCATAACAAGGCGATCCGTATATGAAAGTTCACCTTCATGTAATATGTACAAAATATGTATGCATATTTTACAAAATAAATATGTTCTCCCCTCTGTGTCCATTGGCCCTATATTTGACACTACTTTGACTGCACACACGCCGCGGGCGGCGTACCAGGGTACTTTGTCCCGATTTCAGCAGCAGCAACGTGGAGCGGAATTCGTCCTGACCATCAATACCCGAGCGTCCACGAGTCGACAGCCAGTTCGGCTATTCCCTTCCACCCCATTACGGACCTCTTCACCAGTGCCTCGCCGATCGCGTCGTCCGTTGGCACTGAACATGGGATCACGTCCTGACCAATCATTGGCCAGGCCCAGGTTCTCTTCTGATTCATCAGAGGAGGACGTATCTCCGTCAGCTTTGCCGGCTCAAGCAGCCTCACCATCTTTTACGGGTCCAGTTCGTTTAGCCGCAGCCGTCAATGTCCTTCAGATGTCGCCTGACACGGTACGTATGCTGAATGACTATACGAAATGGTTTTGTTCGATTAATACCTTTAGGGCAGAAAAAGCACGCTTGCATTGTCCATCTGGCTGGACATGTTCGAAAGCACCTTTCGAGCAAGTGGTGCTAAGGAAGAACTCAAGCAGCGCTTTTATGGTATTTACTCGACGATTCCATCAAGCAGGACTTGGCAGGCCAGTCGACCGACTCGTACGAAGAACTGGTTTCTGTCTTGAAACAGTTCTACGAACCGATTGCGAAAACCCCCGACCAGTATGCTCGCGAGTTCTTCGAACGTCAGCAGCACTCGTCGGAGGCGAGTCACGAGTACCTCAACGAACAACGTACTCTTGCTTGCAAGGGTTTTCCTAACGAAGACTCCAAATCCAGGGAACTGAAAGTGGTCGAACGCGTGGCCTCAAAGCGTCTTTACGTTCAAAAGTCGCTAGTTCGTTTGCAGGTGCCCGTTGTTGGGAACATCAAAATCCCAACGACATCATCACGCGTGCGGTTCGTATTTTACAGATGGTCGAGGAAGGCGATCCACAATAACACCAAAATAACGCCGTCTTTCAGTGGAATTCTGATCGTCAGCAGGCATTTGATGCTCTCAAACGGATCCTTACTCAGGCTCCTGTGTTGGCTTACCCAGACTTTGATAAAGTCTTCATCATATCAGTGGACGCTAGCCATCACGGCCTGGGGGCTGTCCTCGAACAGCCTGTGTCAGTACCTCGCTGTGTCAAGAACCCGGGAACGGCACGAACGGTGGTGACTCGGCCTGTGGCCTACGCTAGCCGAACGCTCACTACTTACGAGAAGAATTACTCTGCCACTGATCTTGAGGGAGCTGGAGTGGTATGGGCATGCCAAAAGTTCCGGCATTACGTCTCAGCTGGACTTTTCATAATCCGGACGGATCATATGGCTGTGAAGGACTTGTTGAGTAACAGGTCAATCTTGGGTGCTGGTCGTCAAGCTCGGTTCGCTCTACGATTACAGGAGTTCGATTTCATCGTCGATTACCGACCTGGTCGAGAAAATGTCGTTGCCGATGCGCTATCTCGTCTGCCATCATCGGAGCGGCCCACCGAACTCGAGATGGACCTGACTGACGTCATGTACCCACCGGCCATATGCGCCTTAGACCATAAGGTGGCAGTCGCTACCTGGAAGCGTGAGCAACGGATGGATCCTGATTTCAGTCCTCTGTTTGATCTCATGGAACGAAAGGTTCAACCGAAGGATCCGCAGGTTTCGGTGCACCTGAAAAAGCTTCGGCCCATTTACTTCATCCAGAATAGTCTATTATTCCGATGGCATCTTGATGAGAGGGGCCGTCGTCGGGGCAATGCCTTCAAGGTCATTGCGGTCCCTCAACGCTATCGCCAAATGATACTGGAAGAAGTTCACTCTGGTTATATGGTTGGCGGTCACCGCAGCCATAGAGCCGCTTATGCGAGTTTAGCTTCGCGCTATTACTGGCCGACGATGGCGCAATATCTCGCCGATTACATCAGCACTTGCAAGGTGTGCGCCAAATTCAATCCGGGCCCGTTGCGCCCACAGGCCAGATTGCAGAACGAAGTTCGCGTCAACCGTCCCCTCGACCTAGTTAGCTTGGACGTGATGCATTGCACAAAAAACCCGACGATCCGGGGAAATACGTGCATCTTAGTAATCGTGGATCACTTCACCCGGTACGCTGAAGCGTTTGCAATGCCAAATGAAACAGCAGAAACGGTCGCTTACTACTACTTCAACGGTTTCGTTTCCAGGTGGGGCGTACCCTCGAATCTGCTGTCTGACCGTGGAACTAACTTCTTGTCCAAACTGTTTACCGCTCTGTGCGAGCTTAGTGGATCGAAACTGCAACGAACAACATCCTACCATCCGCAAGCGAACGGCGTGATCGAAAGACTGAATAAGACACTCCGAACGATTTTCAGCCGGTATGTGGATGTTTACCAGACCAATTGGGACGACTACCTGCCGTGGGCCCTTTGTCCGTACCGGGCGTCCATTCATAGCTCTGTAGGGGATTCTCCCCATTTTCTTATGACTGGTCACGATTTACGTCTCCCACTGGACCAGTTCTTTGACGGTCGTAACGATGAGGTCGTACAGAACTATGACTCGTACAAACGGTCCCACCTGTCTGTCCTCCATAAGGCATGGACTGCAGCCCGCCAGGGCCTGAAAGCTTCAACGCAGAAAAATCGGCTGGCTTACGACAAGAAGGTCAGCCCGATCCACTACGAGCCAGGCATGCTGGTAATGAGAAAAATCACAGGAGGAACTCCTTCCGGCATGTGTCAGAAGCTACGGCCAAAATACGACGGTCCGTGCAGGATACTGGAGAAAATGTCGGAAGTCAACTTCAAGATCCAGAAAGTTGGAGCTCAGTCTGGAGAAGAAATCATCCATATTGAGAAGCTGAAGCCATTTTTGTTCATAACCGGCAGTCCGCCATTTGGGCTGTTTATGTATTTTTGTCCTCTGTATCTTGTCACTTCTATGTAATCACGTGTTTTTGTCCTTGGGTCTTACTGTAACTACGTACTTGTGCCTTTTTGCAGTCGCATGAGGTAGGCTGTCCGCTATTGATTTTCTGCTGGGTAGCTGGACGCCCCTCTAGTGCGTATATACGTATATAAGTGTCCATTGCTTTGTGCTTGCAGTTTCTTGTGCGTACGTATGTACGCGTGGGTCTCTTTGTAGGCGTAGCAAGCCTGCTATGTCTACAATTTTACCTGCGTGTACGTACGTACATACTTGTGGGTTTTTGCCGTACGCTTTAACCCACTTTTCCCTGCCTGCCTTTGCACCTTTTGGGGGGTGGTATAATAAACTTTATAATTTGGGTGGGTAAAATTTTCTTTTACCGGGGTTCCCCCCCCACACCTCAATTATAATTTTCTTTTCTTTTTTTTTTCATTTACCCCCACTCCCAAAAGTTTTTGTGTTCACTTACGTATATATGTACTCCCCCACATTTTCAACCCTCTTTTATGTTATGTATGATTGTATCCTACACCTTTTCTTGATTTCTTCAGATCTGGACCGGCCTAATGCCATATTCATTACGAATTCTATTTCTGGATCAAATTTCAGCGCTCCTGGATCTTCTCATTACGATTGCTGTCATCTATTTTATCAGCACTTTCATTCAGCATGGCGGCAAATCAGCCACGACGAGAAGACCAACCTGGTTCTTCTGGTTCTCATCAGGACCCCGTGGACCCTAATAACTTGGCCACATTCCCGTCCGTGTCTGGCCTCGTTTCTGTCGACGAGGAACTCACGGGTCCTACTCCGTTTGGTATGAGACCAGTTTACCCTCCTGCTTTAACCGGCACTTACGTGCTACCGCCTTCCACTACCGCCAGTTCGGCTATTCGGCGGCCTGGTTTTGGCGAAACTTCACCTTCGGGAGGTCCATCATTCAGCACCATTGTCACTCGAAGATCTGCAGTGGAGGCAAGCGGGCGGTGGTCGTCTACCCAGGGCTACAGCCAACCCCTCCCCCACACGGCAGTTCGCCTTTGCCGGGTGACCTCCCCACACCTCCGACCAGACCTGTTTCTGAGGCCCCAAGCAGTACGCCAGCGGCCTAGGAACGAAACAGGACGGATCGTGAGCGTGTCCTTGGTCCATCTGGTGCCCCTCCTTCTGGCCCCGGTGCTCAGCCATCACCCTTGGTGGCTGGACCCTCAGGTCCCGGAACCTTGGATTCTTCTCAAATGGATCAGCGTTCAAAACGGTCGGCGGCCGACGCGGGTGCTAGTAGTGCGGCTAGTACTATGGAACGGCCAACCGCAGGAAAGAAAGTCAAGAAGGTCGTTTCTCCACCTTCTGGCTCAGCTCAATCTAGCGTTCAGGCGACAACGGGAACGTCTGACGCTCCTGTGACCGACCCATCACAGCAGTATCAACAGGACATTTCGGACTTGAACCAGCAGATCCGCATTCCTCGGGCAAAACGTCAGGAGGCAGTTAACCGACTACAAATGGTCAACTCGCCTCAATCTGACCCTACCTCTGTGTCTATTCGACCTCAACGAGAGGCGGCCCGTCAGGCAAATATCAGACTGACAACTCCTAATCAGTCAGTTTCGGCGAACGAGACCTCTCAGGCTCCATCTACGTCGGGTTCTCGACCGCCTAAACGTCAGCAAAAGCGTCAAAAGAAACCGAAGAAACCGGCTTCGCCTGTACTTGGACTCGATACCATCCCTCGGCCTTCGCCTCCAGCCGTTTCGGCTGCTGGAGACCAACCAGCCATTACTGACCCTGCCACTGATGCCACAACCGAAATACCTATTGTCGATTTGGCGTCAGACGATGAGGATGGTACGGCGTCGGGCACTGTCATGGGCGACAGCGTACCTGCTGGCGTTCAGACCGGTTCAGACGAACCAAATCCAGTTGAATCTCCGGCCGATGCAGCAGAACAACGCATGGCGGCTGGTATGGATAATCTTATCAATTTGATTCCATCTGTCGCTGAGGGTCATTTACATCAATTGCCTGTCAGACGTCCTCTCGTCGTGGTTCGCGATAGAAGTGAACCTCGAACAGCTGAAGAACGGGCGAGAAACCTTACCTTTACGCCACCTACCGAAGACACCATTCGGAATATCAATCCGAGCCTACGTGCTACAGCTGGCGCTGCTCATCATCTTTTGGAGCAACTTCGGCAGAATTTATTTCTGAGTCTCCGAAATGATCAACGCCCCATTCTGGACGAGCAGACCAGAGGTGCGCTTGCCTCGGCGGTTGAACGTCTGGTGGAAACGGTGGTTATCGAGGACTATCATCGGGTAACTCCTGATAACCTGCCAATGCCCGCCAATTTTAATGCGGTAACTGTTATTAACAATTTTATGGGTCTTATAACATCAATTGCGGACATTTATGCCTTGTATCGCCAGACCGGCATTGTCGCTTTCGACACTGAAGGCGGCTCTGGACCCCAGTTCGGGAACAACACGGCGGCAACTCTAACTTCCATCCAAATTGCTGGGCCGGTCCCCTCGGACAATCCAACGGTCTACCTCATTCTGGTTGGCGAAATCTTGGCCTCGACTACTGACTATTACCCCGTTCTGCACTGTTTACGGTTGATTCTTCAACCGCCAGAAACGGTGTACTTCGTTTCGGTCGGTTGTCTCCACGACATTTTACGGCTGGCCCGATTCTGTGGAATCCCCGGGCTTGAACATTCTTTCGTCGAACTTGGAGAAGTTGTGCGGCATGCCATCAATTTCCGCGCAGCTACACGTCGGGAACATCCGGACCTCCCCATCCTCTATTGGGAGAACATTTCTGGTATGCCTCTTGGTCCTTTTGTGACGGAGCAACATCTTGGACTGCATGCTCTAGCTCTGGGCTTTGGATTGGTGTCACCTAAACTTATGCGTGACGTTAATTTCCGAGGACTATCGGTTTTTCCATCAATTCGCGAGGGGCTGTACGCCTTAGCGGACGTACTCACAATCTATGGGATCCGGGTTTCTCTGGCCAACGGTCTATCCGCCCGGGAATGGATGCAGGCTATCTACCTGGGTGGTGTCCTTTACACCTTTGGGCCGGATAACCGAACTCTTTTCATGGCTAACACTGACGCTCGAATGGGACATGGTCCCCTGATTCAAGCTATGGACTGTACAGCCATGACGGGAGTCTCTACCGAAGATCAGGCAATGTTGCAACGCACGATGCGGACGCATCTTACGCAACAGGGTGCTAGGATCTCGGACTATATCGGACAATTCGCCTGGTCTCTATTGGTTCCTGCTCATTTGGGTGGTAACCGAGCGTCTCCCTTACGGGAAATCCTTTGGGTGCCTCTAATGTCCCTATTGCAGAGCTATCTTGGCTTGGCGCTACCTCTGTTGCGTCGCCGTTGTGATGGCCTGGACTTTAATTTCTACTCCCTGGCCACGGGACGAGTCCACCCCTCCGACCCAAATCGAACGCCTGGGAACATGAGTGAAGACGAGGCCTGGGAATATGCCCATCGGGAGGAACAACTACATCATTCTCCCTCCCTGTCCTGTGTGGACGTTACTGCCTCCATTAATATGTCAGCCATGGAAGCAGAACTCTTTACTTTGTCACTCTTCGTCGGCTTCAACAGGAACTGGCCCTTCCGCCAGCTCCTAGGGAGACCCCTCCTCTGACTCACTACGTGCCAGGAACGGGTAACCCACGCGACCGGCGATATCCGCCAATAACCTATTCATCGGCTCAACCTGTTCCATCTACTGTCACGACATCAACGCCCGCGGAATTTCTGCAATCGGGGCCTGTCATTACAACCGCTGGCCCTGGAATCCAACGCCCAGCTCCGGCAACGACTGCTCCGGTAGCCCCATCGGAACCTGGACCTCCGGTCCTGTCTCACCCTGCACCATCAGCTTCGGCGGCCTCAACTGTCGCTTCAGACGATTCTGACGAATCGGACAGCCGGGCCTCAACGCCTACCGAAGAAAAATATGTGCGCAGTGCGGCAGACTCTATTCCACCGAACCTATTCGATCAGTTAGCTCCCGGGTTGCAGCAGTTGGCCAGATCCGTGGCGTCCATGCCTATCCGGACGCCTCCTCAACCGCTCTCTGGACCGGTTATGCCTGGCCCTTCCGGGTAATGTCCCCCAGACCCAGCCAGCTCTGGCTCCTGCGGCTCCACCGCTGGTTCGAATGACGGGTCCCAAGCTCAACCAGTTGTCCAGTTCCAGGCTCCTACGCAGCCACGGTATCCAGACAGCTAGGACCAGCTTAATCAGTGGTACCCAAATATTCCTAGTCGGTCTCACCACGATGTCCTCCAATTTATTTGGGATGCTCGTATGCGACCTCAAGGCGTCACGGGTCCCTCTGGTTACGTACCAGACCTGAATCGATCTGAACTTGAAGACGTGTTGGTTCAACACCAATACGTGGACTCTATTGATCCTACAACTGGAGCTACTCAACGTACCGTAGCGGAACAGATCCAAGTGCCTTCGTACATTCAGGTACTGTCGAAGCAGGCCATCCGCCGAATTATGGCAATTATCCGTCAATCTCCTGAAGGCCTTGACCAGCCACGTCATCATATTTATGTGGTTGGACCCCCACAGGATCCAACACTGCCAATATACGACCCTAGCACGTTTTTCCAGTTGGTTTCGGCCGACTTACCTGTCTATCGGGAAGTTTACAGGGAACTCCGTGTGGGTCCTGGTCACCAGCCTCCAGCGTGGCCTGAAATCACTTTGATCTGGAGGAATCCTAGAGACGGCATGGCAGAATATCGGGTTTTGCCCTATATCAATTCAGTCAACCCTCTTCAAACTGGGGACACTAAGTTTAGCCGAATTTCTGGTGAACGGCGGCTTTTGCCAGCCCAAGTAGCTGTTGTTGAAGAAGTCATCGTGGATATGGAAGCTCAGGGTTTGGACACACTCGAGGTGATGACGACCTATGGCGGTCCTCCTCGCCCTCAGGGTGCTATCGGGCCTTCCTATCAAACGCAGCTACCAACTTTACAATTGGCTAGGCAGGACTTTGCTCTACCGGGTCCGTCATCAGTTCCATCTCTAACGACGGGTGTAACAACGGTGACCCCAGCTGTTACGGGACCTATTACATCTGCCGGTGCAGACTTGGAACCTGCGTCCGTGGAACCTCGCCCACCACCAGCGGCTGTTTCTATCACCATTCAGCCTTTGCCTGTGACCTCTACGGCTCCGACGACGCCTCGAACTGATCAGCAACTGACTATCATAGTGACCAACTCGCAATTGGTTACTTACGTCTACTCCGGTGACGACTTCGTCTGGAAACTTACCTTGGCCTTGGGAACAGACTTCTCCTGGTTTGGCCCCAGTCGCAGGCGAAGATCGCCCTCGCACTTCACAGGGAGCAACAGCAGAGGAGCTGCTAGCTATCACGGAAGCCGCAGCTGCTGTTACCGCCGAATGGAACCGTAGATATCAACCTTATCAACCACCGTCAATCGAGGCCAGCAGCTTAACGAAGCAGCTGGATACGCTCAACCGCGTCTTGCCACATCTGATCGAATTCGTTCAGCAGGATCTCACGGCGGATATTCCATTCCGGCGTGCAAGCGCTCTCGGGCATCGGGTCAGACACCTATACCCGTATGGTACCTCCAGAATTCTATGCAGGTTTCACTCGTGATAACTTTCCAACATTCCGAGTGCTGCTCGTGGACTATCATTACCATTATCAGCTAAATGGCTTACCTGTGGTGCCTGGACGAACACAGGAAACGCCTCAATTCGAGAAGTTCGATCAGGAAATTCCGACGGACGAAGAAATTCGACATATGAATGTGACCCAATGGCCACGGGCACCGTTCATCTATACGAAGAATCAGGACCGTTGCTGGATTCCGGTTCATATTCCATTTCCGCCGGGTCGCGAGGAAATTCATCCGGTTATTCGCCTGTTACGGCATATCGTTTTAGCCTGGCTGGAACGCGAATCCATGCGGGCAACTGCCTTACCGGATAATCCAATCGCGGATGTCATCAACGAAATGCGTAAGATTAATCCGAGTGCAGCTGGCCATCTTTCTTATGGCTTCACTACGCATCGGGATAGTAAGCGGCGGACTGTTCATAATTGCCATGTTCGATTTGAACCTTACCGACGTGATGACGGTGCCTCATGGTCTGAATATACCCATACCAAATCTGCACTGTCGAAGCGCTGGTCCGAAATCAAAGCTTTGGCAGACTTCGTCCCGGAACTGGACAATTATCCTCATCTGATTGACAATGTGTGGAAAGACGCGATGCATGCGGTTCCATACCATGCAAAGCGGTATCGCACTCGACTCACTGCTATCAATGCGGCGATGAAGCGGTATTACCGTCCAGGAATCGAATTCATCACAGACGTGGAACCTTACAAGTTCCTGTATCTGTATGCTCGGAGTCCGTATCCCTTCGACCCAATGTTCATCCATCTTGACGGTATGAACCTAGATGTGGAACAGCTTCGCCAACGGAAATTGAAGACTAAGGAACACCTCTATCAGGCTCGCAAAACTTACTTTTGCCGTGCCAAATCCTTCGAAGTGGAGATCTTCCAGCAGTCGGAGTCGACTGGATACGATATCAAACATCTAGTTGATGCGCGTATGGAAGCGTATCCGACAGAACGTCTTATCACTTGGCGTATAAGATATGACTTGCTGACCCATCGACTCATCATATTCCATTCTTTCTACTATTCAGAAGAGATGCAAGAGGAATTGATTCAGTCCATTGGTTGCCTCTATGGCAGGGCGATCGCGGATCCCTACTTTGGTATCGGATTCGACATGCCAGACCTGCCCGACGGCAGCCCCGACACTAGCAAGGGAGACTTACCCCCTTCAGGCGAACGGGCATGGGTATACAACTTGGAAAAATGGACTGGTCAGAATCTTCAGGGGGCCATGTACACAGAACTTTTCCTGTGGTTTTCTCAGGGCGGCCCTGATGACCTCTTTAAGAACAGGTTCACTCGAGAACCCTTGGCTCTACAGGATTTCGCGGAATTCCAGAATCTGGTCCGACGGCGTATCCAGATTCTGGCCAAACGCTACAAGGACGGCCTGTCGGCTCCACCTTTCCATCGTGATCGCCCTCCGAATCGGCTCCTAAACCACTATGTGGACATGCCTGTCAATCGTCGGGGTGCCTTCATTGCGGGAACGGAGCCTCCAGATCGGTCGGATGACATTTTCCACCCTGCGATGGCCCTTCTTTCCTGGAACCCCCTGGAAGGAATGCCCACCTCCGATCCGGATTCCCGAGCCATTCTGTTTAGGGAGCTTTGATAAGTCGGCAGTACGCCATTACTCTTATCACAGCCTCCATAACTACATCCAGAACCTAGGATTCTCCTTACCTGGACTTACCTCTTCTGTCTGGACTTTCCTTCTCCAGCCTGAAATAACATACCATCATCAGGAAGTGATAACTTACTCTTCAGATCTGACTATCATTTTGTTTCGGGGAAATTCCGTCTCGTTACGGTGACCCAACCCTGAAAAAGGATCTGTCTTGTAAGAAAACACCATCATTATTATGACTCTACCGCAATTTTGACTTTATTAGTAATATTTTTGTCTACTTTTTTATTGTTTTTGTTAACCTCAATTTGTGCTCAGAATCTCCTGCCATGTATAGTTATCATCTGTATTTTTGGCTCTATTTAGTCATGTTACTATGTAGTATTGCAGTATCATTTACACTGTATTCTATATATACTACTGTAGTCCATCTTCTAGTAACTGTCTGAGTACATTGGATTTTTGTCATTGTTAGTCTGTAACCGGGAAACCCCACTATGTGTTTTTCTTAGTCATTTTTGCTAGTATTTTGTATTTTGTAGCTTATTTTTCTATGGGTATGTATAGTAATTTCTTGTGACTTATATTTTATGCTCAATTTTTGTATTGTCAACAATACTATGCCATCTAGTAGATTTCTATGTTTGCTTTATTTTTGTGAGCTTCATAATGCTACATATATGCATAATAAGTTAGTCTAACTGTGCTATTGCCTAGTCTATGGTTACTGCCAGCTACTGGTCTTGTACTGCTCTAATTATGGTAATACTTCAAGGTATTGGGATGGGTTTTTCATTTTCCCCCTTAGGGCAGGTACCTTATGGTTAATGTGGTTCAGTTATATTATATTCAGTTTCTTATTTCTAATAATTTTATTTACAAGTACCTTACTAACCACAACCATACGATTAACATTCCTATCGGAGAGACCTCCATCTCTCCTACCCATGAGTTCTAACAGTAAGCATTACGATACTAGTTTCTTGTTCACCAGCAGTACGCTACTATTATTTGTTTTTCTTTTTCTTTTTCAGATAATCCATATATATGTTTATTTTTGTTGTTGTTTACTTTGCATTCCTACTTATATGGTTCTACTTACTATTTTTGTTAGCATTTATACTGACCAAAGTTTCTATTTTTTGTATTGTTATAACCTGGTAGTACACCATTGTTATTATATCCTCTTTTCTTTTTTTTTCTTTTGTATTTTCATATACTGTATGCCCTCGCAGGAGCTCGCGCCCTGAGCCCTGGGGAGATGTAGAGGATATATGTATGTGTATAATATTGTGTGTGCATGTAACGCTCAACACTTCTTCTTTCGCCTAGCTAGGTGCAGGCTTGCTGCCACATATGCACTAGTTGGGCGGGGAAGGTTGGGTTGGGCTAGGTGTTCCCACTCTATTGGGTGTTCCCCCATATGCATATATGTGTTATGTATTGGTTGGGAAGGTTTTCCTAAGCCCCGCCCCTTGGGGGGTCTCAACAAAACCTCTCCCTTCCTATTTAGTTGGGTTGTGTTTGTCACGTTTGTTGTCTGCCTCCCTTGTAGCAATTTTTGTGTGCACTCGCCTTGGGCTCCCTTGTCAAGACAGTTGGGTCCCCCCCCCACCCCATCTGTATTTCCGGTCTCCCCGGCTCCTGCAAAGGTTTGTTACCCTTGTACGTAACCGCCAGTACGGCATTGTACCTGTTATCTCTGTATAACTTGTATTGTGTACTTTATATTCTATAACAGTGTCATTTACCGGCCTACGCGCTATTATTAAACCATCTTTATTGTAGGTGTGTTATTTAGGGCTTATCTAGGTTTAGCTAGGTTAGTTTGTACGTGTAACATCCAGACATGTGCAGGAGGGGAAATTCTGGGGGGGGGAAGGGCGGCCGAAGGCAGCCGAAAAACCGGATTTTTCCGGTTTTTTACTGGGAAAATCCGGATTCTGGAGGGGGGGGGGGTGAGGGCCCCCTCTGGGGGGGTGAGCTCCCAAACCCCCCCCCCCCAAGCACACGTATGGTAACATCTGTTACTGGCGAGGCTCCCCCGGACTGGCTCTTGATATTTGGCCAGGCGCGCTATCCATTGGGCGCAGTTCCAGTAGTTGGTTTGTCTCTGCGCTTGCTTGGATACGGCTAGAGAGCCTCAATCTCACGATTACGCGTGTCTGCATCTGCGATAGATCGGCATTCCCGCTACAGATCCAACTCTGGCCCAAACTGCGAAAAGGACTGGACTAGGCAGTGGGCTGTGCCTGGATGCCACCAGAGTAATATATTTTAGCGGATCCAGACTTTTTTCGAAAATCTTGTTTTGTTTTTTGCAAGGAAAGAATGCCTTGGGCCTTGGCATCTCACATACTGCCAATTCAATTTTGTGATTTTCTTTGTCTTTTTGATCATATTTGAACTTCACAGTTCTTCAAGAGTCCTATGCTGCTTTAGGTTTAGGTAACTTTGTATAATTACAGGTATAAAATCAGCTGACATGTACTCTGAGAAGGGAATTAAGGGGGGGTATACCAAATACACTAATGACAAAATTTTTTCCGATTGCGCTCAAACTTTGTCACATATTAGTACCTGGGTTCCTTCAAAATAATTAAAAGTTTCAATGCTTTTAGTTTTTCACAGCGTTCACAGCAACTTCGCAAAGTTGCTGACCTACCACATTTTAGTGCATGGGGGTGGTCAAAGTTTTTTTGCTTTTTCTCCGGATTGCTAAGTGCCAATATCTTGAAATTTTTTGTGAACATAAAGAAACCTTAGGACTATTGTTAGGTATGCTCAACTGCAAAATTGACTGAGTACACCAAGTACAGCACGACTTTTATCATGCATCCCGCCCCGAAATTATGGCAATTGACATCTTTCGTTTGAGACCTAATCCGCTGTAGTCGTCCGATTGGGCTCAAATTTCATAAAAAAATGTCACTTAAAACAATAAATACGTGTGCAAAATTTGAAGTGTATTGACCGCAGCAGTAAAAAGTTATACAACATTTTGTTCAATTTTTGCTGTCAGAGACGCAAATTTAGCTTCCCGCCAAAAATGGCAAATTTTCAAAATCGTCGAATTCATACAAAAAAGTACTCAGTCGATAGCTCTCATCATTCTAAACAACTTTTCTAATTGCACCAAGTCACGATATTGCTTCTACGATGAGATGAATTCCATCAAAGTTTTGCCACATGCCGATTTTGAGCATTTTTGCACTGTTAGTCACATAATTAAGTAGTCATTAAAAAACCATTACAAAACCTAAGACTGCCAAACTTGGCACATATGTAGCCTTATATCCTGCATATATTCTATGAAAATTTCAGAAGATTTGGAGCACGTTGGAGGATTAGGCTCGAAACGGCGACAGGTCACCTAGTGAAAATTTCACAATTTTCAAAGTTTGCAGCTACCGTGCTCCCGAACGAGAAGCTTCTGTGAGCTGCCATTTGGTGTGTAGGTAACCCGTGTCCATAGAAATCTGTGTGCAAAGATTTAGGTCTGTAGCTTTCCCCGAAAAAAATTCAGAGCTTCCGAAAGACCAATCTAAAATTTGAAAAAAATGAACTAAATTTTTCAGTTTGGGGCGCCATACAGCTCGGATGTCATGGGATATATCAATGCCTTATATTAACTTTTTAACTATGATATGTTACCTACTTGCGTGCAAAAAACTAGCGCTCTCCGAAGAAGTTGTGCAAACCCCTGGGTACCCCCCCCCCCTTAAGGGGGGGGGCTAAACTTTTGCCCAAACATCTTCCGATTTGATTCATTTTTGGCATGAATATGAAGCGTGTACGTGAGCAAAAAAGTATCAACTCGTTGGTTCTTAGCGGAGACGAAAGTCAATCAAAGTTCAAATAACGGAACTGCGTGTAGAAGTATCTGTTAGCTATTTTGTGTAATCAAGCGACTGTACATTTCCTCGTTAAATATAACTTTAATACATATGTTCTTCTTTCCAATTTGGCTTTCAGCTTTTAAATATTTTAAATGCATTTAAACGTTTTGAAAACTATTTGCTTCTGACACTGTACTCTTTTTAAAGAAATAAAAATTTAAGCTCCACTAGAAATTCTGACCATGTTTTACTGAAACGTTGTGCAGTTTACAAGATTCTGTTCAGAAGGCGCTGTCTGCATTTAGATGCACAGTAGAATCTCACCTTGAATTATCGAAACAATTTGCTCGACCGTACTAAAGTTTTAATTTTTTACAAGTTTTAGTGCATGTTGTGCATATAGTAACAGCATTTGTAATGGAGCAAATTCAAGGTAAGGCAAAACCTTTAAAATTCTAAGTAAACAAAAAAGTTTAACCCAGTTGATTATTATCGCATTATCTACCTATTCCAATTGTTTTGCAGTATTGCTTTATAATTTTGATTGTATAACCCTTGCTGGGTTCCTGCATCCAATATTAAATAATGTTAAAATGTAACTACGAATTTTGTAACTTGGAACCGGGAACCGGAAGCTAGAACCGGAACCGGAACCGGAACCGGTACTCTAGAACCGGAACCGGAACCGGTTTTGAAAATTGGAACCGGTCCCAACTCTACTTTCTATGATCCGCTACGCTTCGAATAACCTGGCCGACCCCCCGATTGATTTTGGCGACACCCAACATAAATACATAAAAATTTCTCACAGCTGTTTAGATCAGTGGAAATGTCTACGCTTTTGCACAGCAAGAGAAAACATATGGGGTAACATGCACATGGCATGAGCATTGCTGTAACCCTATCGGTTAGAAAGCAATGCTAGCCCAAACTTGAAGAAATGTCGAAAATTTGGAAAATTTTGGCCGCCGAATCGAATAATTTATACGGGGTGCGAGCCCGAAAGCCAAACTTTGGTGTGAACATAGACCCCATAGGTCTCCCAAATTGTGCCGAATATGAAGGAGTTTGGCCAGCGCAAAATAAATTTGTGCCACTCTAAACATGAAAAAAGTGGCCAAAACCAGAAAAAAAGGAATTTTTGAAGATTGTCAAATATGCACAATATGTATATCAATCGATAGCTTTAATGATGCTGAACAACTTTTCTTCTTGGCGCAATCGCGTATTTGTCACATATTTCAAGTTATTTTCGAAAAACTGAAATTTCATCGTTTAAAAGTACCACAGAATTGAGGGTTTTGACTGTCACTTTGCCTTAGTTTAAACTACTTGATGAAGTTGAGAAAGCTGTTTTATCGGGTAGAACTCAACCATTTACATGTATTTCCTTGCTTAACAACTGTGTAATCCTGTTCTCTTTTCGTGTGGCAGGCTGTACAAACGCTAGAAGAATGTACCGGTCAGGCAGTTGAGTTGGCATTCAACTGAATACTCAAAGTAACAAAGATGCATCCATTTATAAAGGAAACAAGTTGAAATTTATGTTATTGTGGCAGGGTCGTCAATAAGGCTACATATCAGCACATTTTGAACCAAATTTGTTAACGTTATCGTGCTAGAACACCTCAGAATACTTTTTGAACCAGGCCAAAATTGACGTTTTTCATGTTTCAAGTAGCACAAATCTATTTTGCGCAGGACAAACTCCTTCATATTTGGCATAATTTTGGAGACCTATGGGGTCTATGTTCACACCAAATTTTAGCTTTCGGGCTCGCACCCCGTATAAAATATTCGATTCGGCGGCGAAAATTTTCCAAATTTTTGACATTTCTTCAAGTTTGGGCTAGCATTGCTCTCCAATCATTAGGGTTACAACAAAGCTAATGCCGTGTGCATGTTTCCCAATATGTCTTCTCTTGGTGTGCCAAAGCGTAGACGTTTTCACTTAACCAAACGGTTGTGAGAAATTTTCAAGTATTTATGTTGGGTGTCGCCAAAATCGGGGGGTCGGCCAAGTATTCGCAGCCGTGGTGAACTATAGGGACCACCTAGGAATCAGAGACTTCCTACTATTTTGCCCACGTACATGCTTTACAAGCCTACAAAAAAGAATTGAAATCCAACAAACTTTGTGCACCCCCATTTTAGTCGCCTCCCTTAAGTGAAAGCTATCAACACCAAAATTTACGGATTTTGCTGGGATACGGGATTTTATCCGCGGTAGGACTCAGCTTTATGCCACACGCATTGTAATGTAGAAATGTGGTTGCTCAGTGTGTACTGCTGAATAAACGACTAATAAAAGCGTGTGCAGGTTCTTCGCTCGGTAGTGTATGCCTAATAGAAATTCTCCTCGCGCCTATCTCACGAAATAGTAGAAACTAGAAGCTTAAGAGACACGATACCTTTACTTCAACTAAATAAAATTCAAATATACATTTTCAATTTTCACAAACACTAAATTCCAATAATGTACCAAATCGCGCACCACAAACTTCAATAACGAGATTATAAGTCACAGCTGCCTGCAAAACTCACTAAACAAGAACCAGAGTTTACCCGCCCGAATCAGTAGACCAACCAACACCTAACTGACAACTCAACTAATACCCACACTTTTTGAATTCAAACTCCATAGTGAGAAACTACCCGATTAGCTAAGTCCAGAATTTGTTCCATCGTTTATGAAGATTTTCACGAAAGGATATGAAATATTCCACAGAAATACCCCCTCTTTTCCCCGCGCGCCCACGCCGCGTTACAATAATTAGTAGGATAAAATTTTGGATTAGACAGAAAACATACGTACTAGTATGGTAAAACGCGTGTGAGAAAATTTTCGAAAAACCATAAAATTACACTAAGGAACCTCCCTAGAGACGGACAAAGGACAAGGCGCCGACAACACACATACAAGGGCCCACTACAGGGCGCCTGCCCAGATAAAGCAGAAAAACTACGTACTAACACAATATACAACACACAACGACAATATACAGACCCGCAGAGAGTCACGCGGCATACAAGAAACAAAGATAGAAATTTTTCCCAAACCTCCTACACTCAAAGGAAACTATCACCAAATTTGAAAAACAAAGTACTCAGACCGGATAACCGACTAACAATGCCAAAAACAGGTAGATATGTAATTATAAAGCACATTATGATAAAGCACAAACATTATAAAGCACCGACGAATCTTCGACATGGCAAAACAATGGCAGCAGACAAAATGGCAAGAACATTTTTGATGAAGAAAGTATCGTGAACTCCTTTTTTAGACAGAAAGAAAAGAAACACAAACCGAAAGATAAGTACCCGAAAAAGTAAGGAATGAGTAAAAATACAACACAAAAACTGCTGGTAGTAGAACTAAACAATATAAGTATAAAAGATACAATGGCCAAGCCAAGGTAGAGAGCACCCTAATAAAATAAAGAAAAATCCGAAACCTCCTGCAAAAAGGAAGAAAATTTCAAATTTTAAAGTAAACTTTCACCCGGCTCCCCCCACCCACACACAACCCAAAACCAAAGTCCAAATCCCCCCCACCACTATTAAAGATACCAGTACATGAGATACACAAATGAAAACAAACAAACAACAAATGGGGAAAAAGGGAAAAGACAGACCTGTGCCGGGGAAAGGCAGTTTGGAATCAGCAAATTGCGCCGCCAGACAACATGCCCGGTCCCAAATAACACTCGGGCCCACCCAACGTCACCAACCCAAAACCCAACTTCGTGCCACCAGGTACACACCCAATCCACTGTAAAGTTCCAGGGTGCCAGAACTGGCCTCCACCCAAAGACCGGAACCAAAGAAACCGGTGAAATAGCAGTAGATCAGGTCCCACCAATGCCCCAGAAGGCCGCCCTCCACAGGGCTAGAACCCTCCAAAGGCTTAAAAGTACCCGGGGACCAAAACAATCACCCGACCAAACCGAGCTCAAACAAGCTCGCCCACAACAAGAACCAAACCAGAGCCCCCAGGCTCTCCTGACCCAATAACCGTAACCTCCGTACTCCAACGGCAAGATAACCATTCCAGTCCGGCGCATCACGAGGGGAGGCACAGGCCTGCCGGGACGGGCGGGTGGAATGTTACTAAAAATACAAAACAGATATAAGTACGTACGTTAGTATATACACAAGGAAATACAAAAATATACACAAAACAACGCATAGCAAAATCCCACAACCATCAATTAACACATCTACTACCAGCACAACCATATTACAGGCCCTACCTACGAATTTAGGGAGGGAAACGGCCAGAGATCCAAGCCCCAGGAATCCTGATCCCAGGTCAGGGCGCTCTGACAGTTCCCTATCAAGGAAAGACGGCTAAAAACTAACGGAATCTATGTGAACGTGCTGCTAATCACTCTCCATGAGCCCCGGAATCCTGATCCGAGGACCAGGACAGTGACAGCAGCACCCCACGCGAGGCGGGAGAAAGTTAAAGTACCCTCAGAACTATTGCCTATACGTGTATATAAATGAAAGTGAAGAAGAAAACGTTAGAAAAGATAAAGATAAAGATTTGTAATTTGAGATCATATGGTAGGAGGTTCCGGACAACTTCGAATTTTTAGGCTGAGGTGTAACACACCCCCACGGGAACCCCGTATAATCAACTAAATTTAGTCTAATTTAATTTAAGAATATGCCTTTTTACAAAAATAAATCAAGAAAGAACACACAGATGATACTGCTCGTGAAAAACCCCACCCACTTAATTTCATCAAAATTTGAGTATATAATTAATCTAACAGACAAGTGCTCAATTTGAATATACGTACACAAATAATCTACGAAATACAATCTCCCCCCGTTGCACACCCAGAACCTCCTATTATGCTAGGATAAAATTGCACGTTTTGTCAAAAATAGATAAAAAGATTAACATTAAAACATAGTACCACCACCGGACACAACCCCCCTACTGGGCCAAAAAAACCAACACCCCCACAACAACAACAAAACATTAACGCCGGGTCTGCCTGTAGGCCGCTTCCCGCCTGTGCCGAGTCTTCTCTTCAGCCTGGACCTCCCGGGGCAAATTTGGAAACAACTCCGCGCGTACAATCATCAGAAGTTTACCCATCCAATTTTTTCCCGGACGTTTTGGATCAATCATAAGGCGACGAATTTCGGTTGCCGATTTTCGAACAAGCTTAGAAAAATCAAAACCCACACCCCAGTACTTGTCCTCATTCACCGCTTCAGCCAAATACGCAACCCCCGAATTTTGCAAAGCCTTATAGAGCTGGGGACACGATCGAACTTTTGCCCTCAAACACTCTAACATATATACGGCCCGAACCACCGACTCATTATCATGCCACATACGACTCAGCGGAGAATTTGGAGGGACCCAATGCGTCAAAAAATACTCAGCCGCCTTCTTAGCTGCAAAAGGAGACCCCGTCTGAACAATTTCACGCGCCGGCTGATGTAAACCGAACCAATCGTACGCCTTGTAGAACTGATAAGGGTACTCGTTGACCGCAAACTGACGCCCCCACAAATGCATATACTCATCCTGAACCTTCGAATCCGGATCTGGCTGTAGAGGATACATGTTGGACATGGGCATTCTGCTGCCTTTGAAAAACACAACCTGGGGATACTCCCTTACGCTCTCCTCAGACATCAAAGGATGAGCCCAAATTTTGGCTTCCAAATCAGCAACAAGAGCATTCAGCTGCTGGCCTCTTTTTTCCCAGGCGTCCTGGACTCGACTAAATGGAGTGGTAAACCTACGCATGTGTGGATAGCAACGGATCGGAGGAAACAACCTAGAAATAGCATCGGCGAAAGCAGCAGTACGGTAAGGGCCATAACCTAACAGTTCTAAAGAATCAAAAACGACCTGCCCATCACGTTTTAAAGCTGGAAAAACAACCGTGCAAGCCCAAAATTCTGGATCAAAACCCGGAAACAGACAATTTGGATCCAAAGCAGCAGGCTGGCGTTCATAATCGACCACAACTGCAGCCCCCGGGATCAATTCCTTCAACTTCTGTTGGTACTTCTCAATGATATTAGAACTCAACGCAAAAGGGATACCCAGTTCACGAAGATGCTGGTCCCAAAAGTTCCAGGTCGCAACAAAAAGTGGATTCAGGTGCCGAGGTTCCGTCTTGGCCCGAAGATCCGGAAGATACGCGACTTGCCACTGCGGTTCTGAATAAGTTCGAAAAGGAACAGCTATTGGCGATTGCTGAACCACTGACCACACCGCGGGCCAGTACGGCAGATCAACCCGCTGCTGCCCCCGATAGGGCCGGATCAAGAAAGCCTGATCTGGAGAAACCGCCTTTGTATCATACTGACCTAGATGAATCACATCTAAAGATGGATTATAATCTTTACGCGACATATCCAGCACATCAAAAGGCCCTTCATTTACATCACCCAAATACTGAGGATCCCAATCAACACGGACAGTACCCCGAGGAGGATCCGTATCAGCAGGAACCGGAATCAGACGATCCAGCACAATTTTGAGGTTATCCTGATGAAGAAAATGGTCTTTAGGCCACACAATCACCGGGGTTTCCGGAACCTGCCCCAAATCAGGCATCTGAATTTTCGGAACTTTGATAGGCAGATCCGCTGGTGGAAGTTTCCTAATTGGCCCACGAAGAGGAGCTCGAGGTGGCGGAAGCTGAGGCTCAGGAAACTCAGGATTGTCCAAGTCCATGCCTTCCACGGCTACCGCAGCAGCAGCACCAGAAGGCCCAGGAATGTCCACCCCAGCGACAGCATCCTGAGCTGAGGCCGAAGATGGTTTCCGAACCTCCCACTGCTCCGCGAAGATAACCGCAAAAAGCTTGGACATGTCCACATCCTGCATGCGGGTCATGCCCCAGATAAATTCCTGAGCCGTCCAAGGTGGTTTTCTACCTACAGCCTCAAGCACCACGGTAGCATCCAAATCAAGTTTGCGAATCATTTCCGCTTGGGCAGTTGTCTCAATCGGAGGAAGCTGGGACCAAATTTTATCAGCAAAATCAAGACGATGAGCACAGGCCAAACGTCCCAGATGAGGCACTAGAGTAGACTGATAGTAAATATCTGGGGAACGACGCTGTTCGAAATGACGCCGCCCATATTCTTGTTCCAACTGTTGCCGCCTGACTTCCGGGTCCGCCGCCGGCATAGCCGCAGGCGCGTTCCGAATCGAGTCCGCGACAGCTGCAAACGATGTTGTTGTAGGCACTTCTGGTTCCGGCTCTGCGACGTAAGCCCCTGGTGGAGGAGGCCGATTCGGAGACAGCTCCACCTGATCCAGCACCCGAGTAACGGGATTCGGAGGAGGGGTAACTGCTGGCGGAGGTTCCGGCTGTTCCTGATAGTCCTCGTTTGACGGCTGTTGTGGCGGCAGCGGGGTTGAAGTCGCAGACGGGCCCGACGGAGCAGACGCACCACACGTACTCGTCAAGTCCGCCGCAGCCAGGGAGCCAGGTTCCAGAGGAGGACCAGAGTCCACCCCCGGACCCCCCCCCCGGAAGAAGACTCCCCCGGGCCCGCGGACCCTGAGAGCAGCATGGGCGCCGACCCCTCTGAGATGTTTGAGGACGTGATGTCCATATGATAGGCCGCGGCCGGAGCCTCCGGATGTAACACCGGAGGCGTCTCTTCTGTCTCCGCTGCCGTGGCTTCGGCAGCAGAAACCTCGGGCTCCTGGGAGCCAGCAGGAGACTGACCCTCCGACTGATCCATGGGCTCCGACCCTGCTTCCGACGGGCCGAAGTCCGCTTCTGAAAGCGTCTGTGAGTTGTCTGCGACCTCAGCCACAGCTTCCTGTGCCTCTTCGTAACCTACCAAATTAGTAGGATCAGGATTATGATCCACCGGCAATCCTTCCGGATCCTCCGCCATTTCCACCGCGGCCTCCTCCAACAGAAGATCCGCCTCAATAGCCTTTCTTCGTGCCGCCGCGGGAGCTCGATCCTCCCCCGTCTGCAGAACACGCAGCGGCGGATCCGGACGACCGGCAGCATCCACAAAAAAAGAATTTGACAAGACCTCAATTGACGGAACTGCCTCTGGGCGGTGGGTCTCCGGAGTACAATGGAAAGCAAACCAGACTTGGACATTCTTCCCTTTTGGAGTGACAGGAGGATCGCGCCACACGACAATTTCAGAATAGGCCCAATCGTGGTCATCCATAAGCTGTGGATTCAGCGACGTGTCCCAAAATTTGTCAATCGTGCCCTGATCACCTGTCTGTGCGTAGGCACGCGTGCGGAGCAGAAACTGAAAATCATGAATTTGAAGAGGATCCACAATGGTAGTCACCTGAATTACCGCAGCTATATCCCGCGCCCCATCTGCCGCCCACTTGATATCATCTAACTGCGGAAACGGGGAAAAACCCTTGGGAGTAGCATCAGGGCCCCGAAACAATTTTGGCGGGTAGCGCAAAACATTCTCCTCAAACCACGGAAAGCCTTTTTCCCCCCGACTCGGCGCAGGCGGGCCACATGGACCAAACTGATTTTCCCACAAATGCGGCCCTCTTTTGTCCATAGGGTCGCGAGGCTCAAAGCGCCTCCCAGATGCCCGCGCGGACATCCAGGCCACGTACTTACCTAAATCCACCACACAATTACGCGCATCAACCCCCAGACCCGCCAACAACTTACGTACAGTGTCCAGACCCTGGACTGCAAAAACCGGATACGGTGCGTTAAACAGCAGAGGCTGAAACGCATACCGTATCAAAGACCACGATGGAACGTCTAGATAAATTGCATGAATCAAGAAAACAAAAATTTTGATGTTAGGCGGATTTGGATGGTCTGGCGGAAGAGTAGGAAAATTTCCGTCAATAGCCGTCGTAAACGACCCCAAATCCTCTGGGACTGCAATCGTGATGGCGGAAACTGAGTGGTCAGAGGCGTGGTCCATGAAGTTTTTGTAGGTTTTCTGATAAGCCAATGCGCAAAACCCACCCGCGACTGCCATATCAAAAAGTTCGCGAACCCAAATAAAAAGATCTTTCATAGTAGAAACAACCACAATAGCCTCTGGATATTTCTGCTGTGGGTGGACAAAAGTTTCATTCATGCGCTGATATTCCTGAAAGCGCCGCTGAGACTCAATATCTAACAACCCCGGCGTTTTTAACCGGCGATGATCTAAACGAGCCTGTAACCTTTTTAAGGTCAACGGAGGATATGTCGGAGTTTTCGTCTGCAAAGGGGCAAGGGAACTAGAGGAGGCTTTACCCGAAGGCGTCGCCGCTGATGCTCCGACAGGCATCTCCTCTTCCTCTGAAGGGGCCTGCTGTCCAGAACCAGACGCCGGCGTAGAGGTAGACGATGACGGACCCCGAGGCCATGTGACACCCCCCAACAGAGGTCCTGACCTCCTCGGATTTGGAGATTTACGGCGGCGTTTCGCTTCACTCATGCTTTCACAAACTCAGAAAAACCGATTAAAGAATTTAAAATGCAATAAAAATCAAAACAGAATAGTATTCACGTTACTAAATTTTCATGCCAACTCTAGACGTTCCTGACACAAGTAACCTTTACATACGTATAAACAGTATTAACAACAAAAGACAATTTGCAATTTCCAATAGCTATACAAGTCCTGATTACAAATCCTGATTATGGCCACAGTAGGCAAGAGTCCTCAGATAGCAGTAGGACCGTGCTCCCAGGTTATCCCAGGACCAACCAAAACGCAACCCGAACTTCCGCACCAGTAGAAGCAATGCGGAGCAGTACAAATACCAATATAAATGTAGCAGTAAAACGCGCCTAAACAGAAGAAAGTTAGTGGTACTATAACACGAAAGTGAGATCAAGTTAGGTACGTACATAGTGTTAAGACTAGAAAAGAAACGTGGAAGCTAAAATAGAAAAGATCGTATCAGCTAAAACAAGAAAACACACAACACAACACACGTATACAGGCAACACGTAAGGAGGGCACTATGCTACAAGGAAATTTTATAGAGAAATTCAAGAAAAACACAGAAAGAAGCCCTACGTATAGGACTAACTCCAAAATATGTTTTGCTCATAATTTACAGATTAGGTATTTATTAAAATTTAACAAATATTAGAAATTTCAAAATTTGAGGTAAACTCGAGGAAAGACTCTACTCCAAGTAGAGTTTCATAATATGAATTTATTCTAAGGAAAATAGAATTTACAAGAAAATAACATGTGACAAAACCAAAGAAAACCCAAATTTTGCTAAATTCGTAGGCAGTTACGCAGAAAACAACAAATACAACAATATACAATACTGGGGGGGGGCGGGGGAGGGAATCTAAGTCTCACTGTAGAAAGGTTTCAGACGATTTACGTGAATATTTTCTGTAGGAGGATCGGTACGCAAGGTAGACTGAATTTCGCAATTTGTAGGTGACAGAACTTTAGTGACCCGGAAAGGGCCTTCAAAGACAGGCAGATACTTGCGGCTTGTACCTTTCGGGATGTTAGCTTGAGATACGTCTTTCCATACCAACATCCCCACTTTGTACTCGACCACCCGAACTTTACTATCATACGCCGTTTTTCTCTTCTGCAAAACCTGACGCATATGTTCTGTAACAAGTTCCCTAACATATTGCAATCGGTCTCTCAAATCTTGTACATAATCAGGATTAAAATCACGAATACGTGGTCTTGGCGTAGTCAAAAAATTGTCCGAAAATAACCGGGGGTCGCGTCCAAAGAGGAGATAGTATGGCGATTCCCCGGTGGAGGTATGGGGGGCGGCCCGGTACGCAAAAAGAACCCAAGGCAGCAATTCGTCCCACCCTTTTTCATACGCATACATGGTTTTTCGCAACATACGTTTTATTGTCCCGTTCAAACGCTCACAAGCCCCATTTGACTGCGGATGATATGCAGTCGTCCGAACCTTTTTGGTACCCATAAGCTGACATAAATTAGACAAAAGTGCTGAGCAAAACGGGGTTCCCCTGTCCGTAAGAATTTCGCGGGGAGGGCCATGAACTGCAACGATATTTTCAGCATAGATCTTCGCAATAGTTGACGTTTGCTCGTTTTGCATGGGGAACGCCCACCCCCACCTCGTGAAAAAGTCCACAATTACCAAAACTTTGGAATTTCCCGCCCGAGTTGTCGGGGCGTGCATCACGTCCATAGACAACCTTTCGAAGGGTGCCTCCACCGGGGAAAAAGATTTTAGGTAAGCCTGAGGCTTCATCGGTCCCGGGTTACAAGCCGCACATATCTTACACGCCTGTACGTATTTCGCACAGTCGGTAGCCAACGTCTCCCAATAGTATTTTCTAGCGGCCAGCCCAAACATTTTTTCCTTACCATTATGACACCCACCCAAAAGTTCATCATGACATTCTTTCAAAACATATTCTTGACAACCCCGGGGAACAACGACCAAGGAAGGCGAATTTTTACGTTTTTCACCCTTATGAGTCAACCAAAACCGGTACAAAATGCCATCTTCAACCTCATAATTTCCTGAATGCTTTCGAATGTAATTAAACAATTTCTGTTCTTGTGGCACGGTCCTGTCTACTAAAAATTTGATCATCGCTGAAGTAAATTCGTCCGCAGCCAGAGCCTCTTTCCAAATTTCTCGAGGGGCGCTGCGCGGAATAGGAGGGCGAGCTTCTACAGGAATTTCCGGATCCTCCTCCCCAGAGTCCTCCGACTCCTCGACGGCCTCAACGGCCAGAACCACCAAAGACCCGACAAAGTCGGGGATTTGGGGGTGATCAGCAAAAGACCCCGCCCATAGGGGAGGATTGCGGGACAGCGCGTCGGGAGCTCCATTTGTTATACCAGGTCGCTGGATCACACGAAAACGGAAAGATGCAAGAAAAAGCCGCCAGCGGGCAATTCGCCCCTGAGCTGTTCGTGGGACTGCCTGGTCCCCTAACATGTATTCCAACGCCTTATGGTCAGTGATTACATCGAACTCATTCAAAATTAAATAATGCTGAAAATACGAAATCCCAAAATAAATGGCGAGCGCTTCTAATTCAGTAACATGATAATTCTTTTCAGCCGGTTGTAAGGCTCTGGCTGCATAGGCTACTGGATGAAATTTTTCTGCCGGATCCTGCTGCTGCAGAACAGCCGCAATACCCAGATAACTCGCATCCGTAGCCAACGTAAACCTTTTCGTAAAATCCGGGTAGACCAGGACCGGTGCCGTAACCAATTTTTCCTTCAAAATTTCAAACGCAGACTGACAAGCCCCATCCCAAACAAATTCCATATCTTTCCGCAACAAACGGTTCAGAGGATGGGCAATTTTCGCAAAATTTGGAACGAACCTCCTATAATAGCCTGCCAACCCCAAGAAACTTTGAATGTCCTTGACAGATTTTGGAACAGGAAATTGCTGAACTACTCGAATTTTTTCAGGGTCGGTGGAAATACCCGTTTTCGACAATACATGACCCAAAAATGGCATAGATGACTTCCCAAACTCACATTTTGACAGTTTCAAGATGACGTGCTCTCTCGAACAGCGGAGAAAAACCTCCAAAAGTCTAGTCAAATGTTCTAATTCGGATGCGCTGGTCACCAAAATGTCGTCAATATATACAATAAAACCCTCCATAATACGGTCAATAATTCGTTGAAAAGTACTGGGGGCATTGCATAAGCCAAAAGGCATAACTTTAAACTCATAGAGACCTGCGTGAGTAATGAAAGCGGTTTTTTCCCTATCCGGAGGATAGATCGGAATCTGATGAAAACCAGATGCTAAATCTAACTTTGAAAAAATGCAATGCCCCAAAATGGCTTCAAAAAGTCCATGAATATACGGAATAGGGTAGCAGTCTTTTTTAGTAACCGAGTTCAATTTCCGATAGTCGACACACAAACGCCAATCCCCGTCTTTTTTCGCGACCAAAATGATTGGGGAGGCCCACGGACTTCTGGAGGGCTGTATGAGCCCCTGTTCTAGCCAAGCATTTAGCTTATCGTCAATAATTTGTTTCTGAGCCGGGTTGACCTTGTAGGCCCGCGCCTTTATAGGCCGCTTCCCCGGCTCTATCTCTATATAATGATAGTCTATATCCGTTTTCCCAAACCCACCAGCCGCATCCCAAACTTCAGGGAAATTTAGAATCATGAGACGTAAACGCCTCTGATTTCTACGCAACAAACAACAATCAGAAAATTTTATCTTCTGGTTCAAGAGAGCACGTTTTTGCAAGGCTGACAGAACGGGAGTCGAACCCATGTCCAAAACAGAAAGAGGTTCCGCCAGCGCATCATCTAGCTCTGTACGTACAATTTCGCCGTTTTCAGGAACACGATTTTCACAAAAATTTTTCCAAACCGGACGCTCATAACCTTCCTCTCCAGGGTGAATTTTACGTACAATAGATTTTCGCACCCATTTTAACTTTTGAACCGGTGGAATGACGGTTTCCCCCACCAGCTGCTCGGTCTGATCAGTCGTCCCACCTGAATTCCCTGCTGGCCCACCAGAGTCCACCTCCGGTGTACCAGAGGGCGACTCTCTGGGGAAGCCCCCCTCAGGCAAGCCAGAATCCAGATCCAGCCCCCCTTGGGACAGCTTCCCACAAAGAGCCTCGGGAAGGGGTTCGGACCGAACCTCCGCCGGTAGGAGGGAGGACTGACCTTCCTGCGTCTCCTGGACCCAAAAGTCCACATTCTCGGCAAACGCGACAGGTACCAGCGGCAATCGAGTAGAAAAATTCGCAGGGAGAGGTACCAACTCCTCCTCCCTAAACAAACATGGTTTTGCTGGCTGGCGTGGAACCTCAGGCGCTGGGGGGCTTACCCCCTCTTTAGGGGAGGCCACCCCCTCTTTTAGACATTCCTCTGGGTCGGGAGGGGAAGAAAACCCCTTTATGAGAGCAGCCTTTCCCGATACAATTTCAAGCGGGATGTCTTCTTGCCCCAACTCACTTTCGTCCCTAACCTCCTGTCCTGAGGGGGAGGCAACCCCCTCTTTTAGACGATCTTCCGGGCCCGCAGAAAAACCCCCGTTTTCGTCAACCTGCTCAATTTCGTCAGCAAACTGTGAAAACAATTCCGATTCGCTAGCCAAATCTTCTGGGCTTTCAGAGTGAAACACAATATCATTTTCGAACAAATTTTCACGTACGTATATATCAAAAGGCGGTTCTACACGAGAGGGGGGCTCCCCCAACCGCTCATCTACCGCAAAAAGCATTTCGTGCCCCATTGGATACAAATTCGCCCGCGCCTGAGAAACCACTAGCGGGACCGAGAATTGTGTGTCTTGGGCCCAGTAGTCAGCCGCCGGAGCGACCGAGCCGACAATCGTGGCTTTTTCCAAACGCACGGCTGTCGAGGTGGGATTGACCACCAAAATGTCAAATTTATTCCCACAGGGTTCTACCACCCCAGCATATGGCAAAATTTTATTCTCCTGAATAAAAGACTCCAAAGGCTCAAAAAAATACAATTTCTCAAAATTTTGACAAGAAGTAAGGGCGGAGGCCCAAACTTCCGACGCTGGTGGAATTTCTACATCAATGGCCATTACCGCCGCTGACTGCGCTTTTGGATTTGCAAACCACTCGGCACGGATCTCTTCAGGTGACAACAAAGGTAAAATCACTCCCGTCCCAGCTGGGCCAGGAAATAAAAGAGACTTTCGCGAAAAAAGTAAATCCCACTTATAATTTTTCATCATATCCGTGCCGATTAGAATTTCTCGGTAAAAATCCGGCGCGACATAAAAAGACCATTCGAATAAATATTTATTATCCACCGTAATTTTGGCACACAATTTTGATGTTAATTTAAGCGGAGCATTGGCAGAAGTTACCGCCGAAATCGGATCCAGATCTTGTAGCCGGACCGTGACACCAGCCCGGGCAAGTCTTTCCAGCACCCGTGGACCAATTATAGAAATAGAGGCCCCCGAGTCCAAGATGGCTAGGAAACTCTGGCCACCTAAATCAACTTTTATTGCAGGGGTATTGTCCCCAGCTGCCAAAATCGCTTCCGAATCCCATTCCATGGGACTTTTCGGGGCCAGAGTTACCGAATGGAAAGACTTGCCCTGACCCGTAGCGGATGCTCCCCCTTGGCAGAGAGGAACCTCCGTTTCAGTGCCCACAGTCTGGGTAGACACCTGCGCCAACTCAAATGGGAGGGACCCCGCCAATATAGGAGACGCCCCCGAACACCACGATTCCGGAGGAAGCGCAGACGCTTCCGCAATTTTAGGGTCAAGACTCCCAGGGCATACTTTATACAGAATTTGAGCCATTTGCTGAAGCTGTTTTTGGATTTCTTTGAAATACGAATCCATGAAAGACGTTGTCGACGAATGAATAGAGGCCAATTTGACCACATTTTGCGTAGCAACATTAAAAAGGTGAACCAACCTCTCCTCTACCATAGACGCGTCTGAAAGGGAATCCACCCCAAATACATGCGGTGAAATTTTTTCCGGAGGGGCCGAAACCGCTTCAATCATACCTACATGAAAAGGAGATAAAATTTGCATGACTTGTTCCTGAGAAGGCACCGTAGGGGCCTGCACCTGATGCGAAACTTGCGTAGAATTTTGAGCCGGCACCTGATTTTGATCAGTCCCTGAGACTGTGGTGGAAGCTGAAACCATCGTTCCCCCCTGAACCGGTCCCTGCGTAAAGCCTACATAAGACACTTGAGGCGCCGCCTGCGCTGGCGCAGCCTGACCAGCCTGTTGATGAACGGTCGGCGGGGGCGTCCCGGAGCAGGCGACAGTCGGAGGGGCCGATCCCGTCGCTGGGGGCGGAACCTGAGACTGAACCTGCGGGGCCGCCTGAGCCTGAGTATAGTAGTAAGTCGGCTGAGCCCTCTGTACCGGCACCTGCTGCAGCCCGGGTTGGGCCGCAGGAGGTGCAGGCTGTGGCTGCGCATATACGTACATCGGCTGTTCATAGTAGGTCGCCTGCGCAGGTGGCGCTGGCGCCGGGGACTGATAATACCGTTGGGGAGGCTGAGAGTAATAGGGTTGGGGGTAATAGTACGCATCCTCCACGTAATTTACCCCTCTGGATGACGGTCGCGACCTGTAGTCCGGGGGGGCCTGTTCGGGATATTTATCCCAGCATTTTTCTGGAGGATGCCCCTTCCTCTTGCAAAACTTACATACTGGACCCAATCTCCGTTTCCTTTCCTCCTCCATTTGATTGAATCTGTCCCGAATTTGCTGTTCTACCCAGTCCCGCATTTCCCGCAGTTCCATCCGGATTCCCCCAGCCAAATCCTTTGGCTTTTCGACAGGAGGTTTGGGAGTCGAACCCGAGTCATTCTGAACCATATCATCCGCGGACACCTGGTACAGTGGCATAGAGTAACACAAACTGTCCTCTTCAGAGGGCCTTGAGTCGCGGGAGTCAAGTTTGTCAATAATACGTAGTATTTGGTCCATAGTAGGTGCGTGATCAATAAAAAGAGGGGCCAAGGCACTGATGTAAGTTTTGTCGGTGATTCCTGCGAAAAGTTGCTGTACGCACTGTTGTTCGCGTTCCAGCGCATCATCTGGCCAGATTGAAATAGCCTGTGCCTGTAATTCTGAAATATAGCGCCGGACCGACTCCCCGTGACGCTGGACCCGTCTAGCGAAAGATACATACCGATCTCGGATGGACAGTTGCGGTCGAGGAAATTGAGATTTCAATAAATTGACAAATCCATCAAAAGTGTCCGCAACCTCCGGGCCACAACGAGAGGCGTAAATCAGGGCTTTTCCGGTTAATTTGTTGAACAGTAGTCTAGCCCATTGCTCCGATGGAATTCTGTGAATTTTGGCCGCTGATTTGAAATTCGGGAGCCAGTCTTCCAAATACATCCGATCCGGGTCGAAGCGAGGAATATCCCGGAGGATGTCGATGTACATTCTATATAAAGAAGCATCATGCTTCGCAACCGAGGAATCCGTGGCCTGCATAGTCTGTGGCGTTGGATGACGGGAGTACGTCTGAGTCGAGAGAACTGGGAGAGGGGCAATTTTTGGAGCCGAAACAGGAAGGGCCGCCCGAAGGAGTGGAGGGCGTACCACAGGAGGAGGGGGAGGTAAAGGGCCAGGAGGTGGAGGAGGAGGATTAGGCGGATTTGGCGGAGGAGCCGCCGTCAGCCGTGGCACAGGATGCCTGACGGGAATTTGCATCAAAGGGGGAGGAGGAGGATGTCTCGGTTGAGCCTGAGGAATTCCTGGGCGTAGGACAGGACGCTGCTGAGGATACGGAAATCGTGTAGGCTGCCCATAGCCAGGACCAAAATTTTGACCCACCTGTGGCACTGGCGGCTGGATAGGCCCCTGGTAGGCCCCGGGCCCCCGCACAGCACCCACGGCAGGGATCCTGACCAAGCCTTGGGGCCGCACAGGGACCGTAGGGCTCGGACCAGGGGTCACCCCCGCATGTTGTGCCACAAAATCGCTCGTGGAGGTGTGGGCTACCGTTTCCGCGGCCATATAGTACATGTCAGCACTTGGATCAGGGGGCGGTGGCCCAGGCAGATAGGGATTTGGCAATTCTCCACGCAAGTCTTGCCGGCATGGGTCCCACATGCCGGAGCGCTCCAATTCGTGCACAGTCGGGTTTTCGTGGACTTGCCGTTCTAGAACATCATATTGAAAAGTCGCTGGTACTTTCAGCGCATATTGGTCCACTGGAGCGCACGTTGGATCCGGAATACGACGTACCTGCGGCATGTGGGACTCCAAGCCAGGCTGGGGCCCGGCCATACACGCCCCCTGATACAAATGATAACCCCACGTATCTGGCCGCAGAGTCAGGTAGGAGGGGCCCCCCCGTGTATGATTCTGCGTATAAAATTCAGGGGACACAAGCGGAGGAGGAGGATTTAGAGTGGCCGGATCCGGAACAACAGGATAGACAACATCAGGGGAAGGCGGAGGATACGGACCAGGAATGCCTACCGCCCCGTGGGCACAAGGCGGCTGGACATGGTCCGCTGGATCTGTATCACGAATTATAACCAAATTTGGATCAATCTGACCAGCTGTCGTCACTGGGAGGGGAGTCGGTCCTGAAATTTGGGCTTGGGGGGACGCATATTCTGAAGAATTTTCCTGGGGGGCGGTTCCTTCCAATTGCTGACCTAACGGAACCGCTTGCGTGTAAATAGCACCTGCATACCCCAGCGGAATTAAATGCGTATCCGCCACTGTACTCGGCAAACCAGGGGGCTGCCCCTGGGGGCCCCCCAAATTTTGGCCTGGACTCAAGACCCTCTGATACGCATCGTGAATAAATCTTTCGTCCGAGGACTGCGTCGACACGAGGGCGGAGGATTGGGCCAAATTCTGATTTAAATTTTGGTCCCCCCCTACTCCCAGCTGCGCAACGGCATTATCGGGAACGGAGGCAGAGCCCCCTTCCCCCGGAGGAAGGGCCCTCCCAGCCGGAAAATCTGACTCACACGTATTGACAGACAAAGGTGCCGGCAAAGCGAAACGAGAAACTGACTGGGGAGCCGCTCCCCCCACCATTTGAACAGAGGTTTCGGCCGAATTTTCAACATAATCAGTCCTCCTAACAACATTTTGAGCCGGAACAGAAACAGCATAGCGCGACACCAGATGGGGGCCCGCCCCTCCCAAATTTTGAACTGTGGTCTCCCGAGCGAGACAGACCGTAGACGGATCCATTCCATCAAATCTGTCCTGAAATTCTGAGACCGCCGCTTCAAACTCCCGGGGGACAGAACCCACCCCTGGGGGGGGGGAGGGACCCCCCCGCTGGCGCAGGTGACTGTTCGGTTACCGCAAGTAGCGGTCCCCCCCAAGTTTGCTGCAACATTTCGCTGTACCCCCCCCCGCACCAATAGACTGGACATTTGACCCAGGCACAGCCCCAGGCTGACCCAGGTGAGCTGAGTAGTGGGACCCGGGGGACTTCCCCCGGCCCACCCCCGAACTTTGCGAAGTTTGTACATGCACAACAGTCGAACTGGGAGTTGGGGCCACTGGGGAGGGACGGAGCGAACCCCGACCCACCCCAGTCAACGTTGGACGCGGCGTCCCCCCTACACCTAAACTGGTACCGGTTTGGGGGAGATTTCCCCCGCCCCCCAATCCAGACGTGGCAGGCTGTGACATTGCAGAAACTTCGTCTACCTCAGGTGCCTGATGAGCAGGCAAATTTTCAAAAAGAAAAACTTTTTCTTTTTGTTCTTTTGATCTGGCGCGAGTATTAGGAGGAGAAAAAAGAGGCATTTACCGCATGACACGGTCGCCAATTTTGTAGAAATGTTGTCGCTGTGTGTACTGCTGGATAAACGACTAATAAAAGCGTGTGCAGGTTCTTCGCTCGGTAGTGTATGCCTAATAGAAATTCTCCTCGCGCCTATCTCACGAAATAGTAGAAACTAGAAGCTTAAGAGACACGATACCTTTACTTCAACTAAATAAAATTCAAATATACATTTTCAATTTTCACAAACACTAAATTCCAATAATGTACCAAAACGCGCACAACAAACGTCACTAACGAGATTCTAAGTCACAGCTGCCTACAAACTCCTTAAACAAGAACCAGAGTTTACCCGCCCGAATCAGTAGACCGACCAACAACTAACTGACAACTGAACTAATACCCACACTTTTTGAATTCGAACTCCATAGTGAGAAACTACCCGATTAGCTAAGTCCAGAATTTGTTTCATCGTTTATGAAGATTTTCACAAAAGGATATGAAATATTCCACAGAAAGGCAAGCAATGCCAATGTCCTATGTCCTTGACACAAAAAGAAAATCTTTACTTCTACAATTCTGAGAAATCGATGGTCTAAAAACAGTCGGTCACTAATAGCTGGTCTTCCAGGAAAGAATAAGAATTTGCTAGTTTCACATAGTGAAAGCTTCAAAATGATTTGTATTTTACTTTTTTGCTTTAATTTCTTTGCCTGAAAATTTTTGCTTTCATTTCTTTGCTGAAAATTTAGCAGATTATTTGCTAGGATACATATCGTAGAGATAATATACATATCCTTCTAAAACCCAAAATTGAAAAAGTTACGACGTTTCAACTTTCAAGGAACATCGCACCAAAGGTCGCCCCTAGTCTATATTCAACACAACGTCAATTTATTTCAGATTCTACACGATTTGCAAAGACGAAAAAGCAACACAAACAATAACCATACACGATACGGGACGACATACACGAAGTGACTGACTAGGCATAATCATATATACATTCAGCAAATTACAGCTAACATTTAGAAAATTAATATTCAACAAATAGAAAGTTCTTACTCAGACTCTGCACTTGAATTAAATCTACACCTTTAAATCTACTCTCACATTTCTAGACATTCTGCCCCAGATTAGAAATATGTATACAGTTATTAGCACATCTAATAACTCTATATATAAAAGACTTTTACGAGTCGAAAAACAAGACACAAAGTGTATATACGTTCAACTGATTCTGATCAGTTAATGCAGCTAGTCAATCTTGATTCGATATACCGACCTCATTTTTGAATTCAGCACCTATTACGCTGATAACGCAAACTGAGTATATAAGGACGACAGTGATCATAATATTTGAAGACTGAAATTTTGGAATTTTTTCAAATTTTCTGTCTTTCAACACCCAGTGGGTGATTTTTTTGTAACGGCCGCTCCCTGCCAAAAATATTTTGGGAGCGGCCGCCCCCCCTCGCACCTACCCCCCTTTTCCATTAACAGGTCCGGCTGATTTTTAATCTGTTTAATCCGACCATTTTAATCTTTAAAGAAATAAGCCCTTTGTCTATGATTTTGCTGCAAAGCTATTAGTTCTTCTGTTCAAGCTATATGCTCTTTTTGCTATTAGTAAATCGTCGAGTAATAACCTGTAGAGTAAACCTGTAAACCAGTGAAAACTACAGGTTTCATTTGTATTGAATTACTAGCCTAACTTGTAATTCATACTACCAAAGTATCTCCGGTAGAAACTACCAACGATGTCCTGTAGAAATTACAAGACCTAACCTGTATTTTCTACAAAAGCTTTTGTATTTATCATCTACAAAAGTGATTCCTGTAGTTTCTACTGGAATATTTCTAAGAGTGTAAGTTGCGTTCAGCTTTAGATAAAACAGCTTTCTTTTATTGCAAAGAAGGACTATTTAGACATTACATTTTTAAATGCCGAAAGCCATGATTCAAATTCTAGCTAACTGACCTGTTGGTTACAGTTAAAATTTTTTGTTTTAGCAGTTGTGAAGCAGCTTCTTCTGACCTAAGGAGGGGGTCCATTTTTTGGTCATTTTCTCGGCTTTCTCCGATGTCGCTCATTTTTACATATTTCATAGTCCAAACGGCATATTTTAACGAGTTTTTGAAATTAAAGGCGGAAGTCCTACGGTTGTAGAGTGATTTGACCTTAAAGTTGAGATTTCATGTGTTAAACATAGGAAATGTGAAAAGTTGTCACTTTTTCACGTGCGCCAGAGAAATCTCGCGAATGGCAAACTGGATCCGCCCAAACTTTGTACCATATTTTGCCATGTTTCCGATCTGTGATTTGTAGGAATCAGAATTTTGATTTAGGTCTTTAAAAATTTTTAATGAATTTTTGAATTATTAAAATTTGCTGTATGTTGAATTTGTGCCAAATTTTAATCCTTCAAAAATTCATTAAAAATTTTTGAAGACCTAAATCAAAATTCTAATTCCTACAAATTACAGTTCGGAAATATGGCAAAAATATGGTACAAAGTTTGGGCGGATCCATTTTGCCATTCGCGAGATTTCTCTGGCGCACGTGAAAAAGTGACAACTTTTCACATTTACTATGTTTAACACATGAAATCTCAACTTTGAGGTCAAATTACTCAACAACCGGAAGACTTCCGACTTTAATTTCAAAAAACTCGTTAAAATATACCGTTTGGACTATGAAATAAAAATGAGCGACATCGGACAAAGTCGAAAAAATGACCAAAATATGGACCCCCCCCCCCTTAAATCTATATAAGTGAATCGAAGGAGCCTAAGTATATATAAAACTAATAAATGTTAGCCAAAGTCAGCGATACTTCATTGATTTCATTTTTAAGTTATGCTTAAATGTAAGATATTCAGTTCCGTCAATTTACAGTTTTAGAGCTACCTAAATATTTTCAATTTCTGTTCCAGTCGGTGATCAAAAATATTATTTCAGTTTCAGTGACTGTAAAAACAGCTTCAATAGAAATAATTTAATAACTTAATACTTTGTTAACTTATGAGCTTTTACTTTTTGGCAGATTACTTTATCAAATTAGTACGTATTTTCCATACATATACTTGGAAAAGCTTAACTCCGTATCATTTTCTGCTTTATTTAAAACTCCATAGCGTTTTCTGGTTTATTTAATAAACCAAGAAGCTTCATCTTTTACAGTACTCGTCCCCTACGTTTTCAATAGTTTCCCACAGTTTATGCATGTTGTGTTCCATAGGATGTAAATGAAGCCGTTTTACATAGTGAAATTACCACGAAACATGTGTATAGCAATGCAAAATCCGACTTTAAAAGCAATCAATATTTGATTTTTTGGACTATTCTAATCCGGATCGCCGGATCGGATCGGATGGACCGATCCAGGACCCGGATCGGATCGGATCGGATCGCTAAATTATTTTTCTGGATCGGATCGGCTAATGTTTTTGCTGCCGATCCGATCCGATCCACATCACTAATATGTGCAATATGAGTGCAAGGCACCATAGTTTAACAGCCAGCAAAAAGTAAAACAGCATAGCTAAATCATTATATGTACAACAAATAAAAATGCAAAAATGCAATGCGAAGACATGATCCGATCCTTTGACCTTCAGACTAGAACTCTGCAGCTTGACCAACTGAGCTAAAGCTAACCGTACGGCGTACGTCAAGAATGAACAACGAAAAAGTCCATAATTTTTAAACAGAAAATAGAAAGTACATTAAAAACGTTTATACAAATTACTGGAACGGCAATACAACAGCAAAAGCAATAACAGGATTTTCAAGTAGACAGAATCTACAAGCTTTGTTATGAGGGTAAAATCATTACATTACCAAACTCCAAAAATCCTTAAAAATTTGGCATTTTCTGGACACCTTATAGAGAGTGGGGGAGCCCAAAAACGTGGGGGTGAGGCCGCGTTGGAGGGGGAAGTTTAACATTACCCTCAATTCATAAGCCAAGATAACCGTTTGACCAGGTAGCCAAGAATGAGGTAGGGAACACAAAGGATACATAGGAGACGAGATCACATTTCCATTCAGACAAAAAACTGCAGCAGCTACACAAAATAGATCAGACAAACCCCGGCAATTATTTAAATTTTAAGGTGCCTTCATAGTTGTGAACGCAGTGAGACGCGCGTCGACGCCTCAGAATGTAACATACCATTTTAGCAGTTCAAAAAAACTGCTGTAGCGGATTTACACTTTTCATCGCATGCGTTTACATTTACACACTTACATATGCGCGTCAACGCTTGCGTCTGGAACTATGAAATCACCATTACACTAAAACAGTATATACCTACGTAAAACAGTCTCAACATTCATGAACTCCAGAAATTTCCCCAATCCAAAATTCCACTGGGGTTACATCCACCGGCCTGCCCCCATCATAACCGTCAGGAGGGCAACCATGGGCAAGAAAGCCCGCTCCTGCAGGGCCCCACAGGTATAGTACGTCACGGTCGATGTAGAGTCCTTCTTATTCTTATTACAGTCCGCCTCAGCGCAGCCATCATCTGTACAGTCCTTTATGGTATAGTAGTCACCTTTGGAGACCGGGGGTGTACGACAGACATGAGTGCAGAAACCCTGGATGCCCCCTTCGCAATAGCGACACCCCGCAGACTGGCAACCCGCTTCGCTCCGATATCCATCGTAGCCGGCATTAATCCCGCCAAAGGAACAGGTCTCATCCTGACAGCTGGCAAAATGCCAAATCCCACAAAGAGGATTAGCAGAGCCAGGGAGAGGGCGTGACTAAATTCCGCCGGCATGATGATTGGATTATAATCAACTAAATTTAAGGTACAGTTTAATAGAAAATATACGTATAACCAGTACATCCTATGTAAATCTGAAACATAAACGCAAACGTTCAGTGCAAGATGTTCTGGATTTTCTCTGGAGGGGAAATCCCAGGCTCCGAGGTTACCCCACTAGTTTGGGGGTGGCGCCAATTTCTAGAAAGGGGTACAGAGATGAAAACGGGTCACTATTTCCTGACCCGGTGACCCAGTGATTCGGCAGACCTCTGAGCCGGTGACCCGGTATTTTGGAAATTTCAAAATTGAGGTTCGAAAAAAGTAAAAATATATAAAAAGGTTGGGATTTAGTGTTTTTGATGCATTTTTGGCACCTGTGTGGAATATTACTCGAAATTCACTTTCTTTCGGTTCGAAATATTGGAAATTTCCACTGGAATGATAAATGCAAATTAGGGTTAGCTACGGGACTAGTTTGTTACACGTATACACTATGGAATGAAAAAGTTAGGTTAGGCTTGGTTACGATTCAGTTAGTGGTTGGTTGGGTTTTTGGGGGATTCTACCTATTCTACGGCAGCTGAGGCTATTTTTGTAATTTTGTACAATTCTGGTTGTTGGTTGGAATATTTGATTGTGTGTCTTTTTCGTATATTTGGTGAAAAATGTTTGTCGATAATTTCGTGTAAAATTAAGATTAAAGTATCGTGTTTAATTCGTCAGTTTAATTAGGTTTTCACGAGTAGGCACGAGGAGGAGCTGTAGACATACACTACCGTCATAGAACCTGCAAAGTAGTAAAGTCTAGTTTATTTAGCAAAGTTTCATTTTACATTTTTACAAAACTGGCGACCGTTTCATGCGGTAAATGCCTACATTTTCTCCCCCGTTACTCGTGCCAAATCAAAAGTTTAAAAGGAAGGTTGTTTTCGTGTTTTTAAAATTTGCCTGCTTTTCAGGTCCTTGAAGCTGACAAATTTTTTGGTGTCTCAGTCTGCCATGTCTGCCAGTTTGGGGGGAGGGGGTGTACACCCCCAACCCAGTACCAGTTCGGGGGGAGGGGGGTCCCCGCGTCCATCGTTGTCTGGGCTGGGCCGGGGTTCGCTCCGTCCCTTTCCTGTGGCCCCAACACCCAGTCCTTCTGCTGTATCTATGAAAAATTTTCAAACTTTGGGGGTGGGACGGGGGAAGTTCTCCGGGTCCCATGTTGCCGCTCAGCTGGGTCAGCGTCCCTCGGGCGCTGTTCCCGGTCCTAATGTTGGGTCGATCGGAGGAGGGAGTTTCGCCTTGCCTGCCTCATTGTCGGCTGTTACCAGGTCGTCTGATTTCCCTGTGGGGAGGGTAATGTCCCAGGGGGGAGGGGGCTTTGCCTCTTTCTCTGATAATACCGTTGTTCTCGCTGGGGCAAGTAGGGGGAAGCCTCAAAATTTGAATTTTGAAAATTTGGGAGACCCCCATGGATTTTTTCCTGGACAGCCCAGCGCGGTGGCGGATACCCAGCTGAAACCACTTGGCGTTTGTGGGGCGATTTATTCCCATTCTGTCCCCTTGGATCAGCCGATGGGTGAAATTGTCCAGCAGGTAACGTCATCTGATTATGGTTCCCCCCAGGCTCAAATTTCAGAACCGACTTCCCCTCCAAGGACGTCTGGCGGCCAAATTGGTCCAAGGGCCAATACGCACTGGTTGGTCCCTTGCTATTTTGCTGCTCAAAGTGCCGTGTTCACTCCTGGCCCGGGGTCCTCGGTCCCTGTGCGGCCTCAAAACTCGGTTTGGATCCCCGTTGTGAGTGCCGGCCAGGGTCTGGGAGGAGCCTACCAGGGGCAGACGCGGCCACAAGTGCAAAATTTGGATCAAAACTATGGAATCCCACTGGAACAGCCCACGGGACTCATATCTTCACAGTCTATTCCTGTTTCCTCACCTCATTCGTATCCGGAACATCCGACCCCGCCCACAATGCAGACCATTGATACGTCTTTAGCTAAACAGGATGCCTTTTTATACCGGATGTACAATGATATTCTTCGGGATATTCCACAATTTGATCCCGACAGGATGTATTTTGAGGACTGGCTCCCAAATTTTGAATCCGCCGTTTCCATTTATCAAATTCCTCCGGAACAATGGGCTCGGCTTCTGTTTAACAAACTGACTGGAAAAGCTTTGATCTATGCGTCGCGCTGTGGACCTGGAGTTGCTGAAACTTTCGATGGTTTTGTCCGCTTGCTGAAATGCCAGTTTCCCCGCCACCAGGTGTCTATTCGAAACAGATACGTATGCTTTGCCAGGAGGATCCAACGGCAAGGAGAGTCAGTTCGCCGCTACATTTCGGAACTGCAGGCTCAAGCGTTGGATATTTGGCCGGACGACGCACTGGAACGTGAGTTACAATGTGTACAGCAGCTTTTTTCTGGTATTACAGATAATACGTATATTAGCGCTTTGGCTCCGCTTTTCGTTAATCAGTCTCCAACGATGGATCAAATTCTACGTATTATCGACATATTAGATTCCCGGAACTCAAAATCCTCTGAAGAAGATAGCCTTTGGTATTCTCAAGTTTCTGCTGAAGCCATGGTAAAGAATGATCCCGCGACCCTATCTACAGATGTCACTCCGATTCCAGAAAAACCGAAGGGTCCTGTAGGCGGTTCGTGCCTGGAAATACGCGAAATGAAGGAGTTTGTTGAGCAACAAATCCAGGAGAAGCTTATGGAGTGGGACGAGGACCGAAAGAAAAAGTTGGGGTCTCCTTGTAAATTTTGCAAGCGAAGGGGGCACCCTTCTGAAAAATGTTGGGACAAGTACCCTTTTCGGGCCCCTCCTGATTATAAAGCCCGTCCCCTGCCAATTGGGTTACATTACTTAGAGGGCCACTCCCGTTATGGCCATGCCTCTAAATTTCAGCAACGGTATTATCAGGCCCCGTCTCCAGTGGCACATCATGGCCAGTCGGCATACGTATATCCGCAACATCAGGTTCAGGCTGCAATGGCTCCTATGGAGGTGGCACCTTGTTCCTATGCTGGTTTTGCTGGTGTTTCCCATCAGACCACCCAAAATTCCGTGGTAACTTCTAGTGTGAAACCGGTTACTACCCCCGTGCAAAATAATCACACCCAAGGACAAGTTGCACACATTCTTGCTCCTTCTTATGTGGGGATGATTGAAACTTTTTCCGAACCCCAAAACAATTCAAAAGAGGGGGTAAGCCTCCAGTTGCCCGAGTCACTGCCACAGCTGCTAAAACAGCCTGTGTTAGATGAGGATGCTATTTCGCCTGTTCAACCAGATTTTTCTGACGATTTGCCGCTGGTCCCGTTGGGTTCTGCTGAGAATAAGGAAGTTTGTATACAGGAAGCGCGGGAAAGTCAGTCCTCTCCCTTACCGTCAAGGAATCTGTCCGAACCTCTACTGGAGACCCGTCCTGGGAAGTTGACTCGAGGAGGACCGAATCAGGATTCTACCCCTTCCGAAGGCTGCTTTCCCAAGGAACTGCCCCGTGGGGAACCGGAGGTGGACTCTGGCCCTCCCGTGGAGGATACAGGGAAGTCGATTGGCCAGGCAGAGTGGCATGGGGGAGAGAATGCCTCTACATCACCCATAGCAGTGAACTCTATTGCTACAAAATTTTACCAGGACTATGAACGATTTTTTCTTTTAAATTTTATACCTATTTTCCTATTGTATGCACTTTGTTGTTGCCTAAAAAGTTTCCACCGTCACAGTCGACACCCCTCGCCCTATTTTTTGTTTATTTTCCCTACCTACGACTTTGGGTGAAAAATTTACTTTTACAATTTTACTATCCATTATCCCTATCCATTATTGTCTATGTGCATTGTATGTTATAAATTGTAGTATTTTCTTATTTCAGCTTACATTTTTGTTTGTTTTAGCATCCTGGAACTTTTCCCATTCTAGATTTATGTTTTCACGTAACTGTTTTTGTGTTTCTGTGTTGCTAACTTTCTTTGTGTTTAGGAGTATTATATATACGTACATTACTGGTTCTGTAGTGATGATGGAACTCCTGGCGGTGGATATTTAACCTGGTGCTATACCACTACTAGTTTTGTACACGTTATGTATTTTGAAACTTGGATTTGAACTTTGTGCACGCTTTGTGCACGTATGTTTTTTTCTGAAAAAAAACACGATTTTTTCTCGATATACATAGAAATTTAGTAAAATTGATACTTATTACTGTTAGCATTGACATTGTTACCTTTGCACCAGTACATATAATTGAATTTGTTGCTACATTTTTGTAACTAACTGTTAGGTTATGTTTTGCTCTTTGATTGTGATCCTTGTCTGTGGTCACTTTAACGGAAACTAAAGTTTCCATTTGATACTAATATTTTGTGTAGGAGGTTTGGGAATTTTGGTAGATAGTGCAAAAATTGATGGTTTTTCTTGTTTTTAGTGCTTTATAATGCAAATTTGAGTTGTCGGAAACTTTATCCTTTCATTTGTATGATTCAAGCAATTAATTTAAAGTGATTCCTTGTTTATTGTATATACATACGTATATCTATGTATTTTACTTTCAAAATTAGCTTGAATTCTGTATAATTCTGTGGACGGATCTATTCAAATTTCATAGATAAATTCTTAGTACGAAAAAGTGTACTGTAAGGGGGGGTTCCATGGTTTCCGGGTGGTTTAATGCTGCCCCGGATTTTTCTTTGTTTCCTATCCCGAACCTCCTACACCTTGAATGCAATTTCGTTAATTTTTACTCATTTTACCACGTTTTATAACCTTTTAACAGTTTTTGTTTGATCACTGTTATTGCACATAGGCGGTAATTAACTGGATGCTTCAAAAGTTTCGCTTCTCGTAGGGTGCGGCCGTCACTACCCTAATCCCCGGATCAGGATTCTGAGGAGGGTGGAGAGTGACTGGCGGCGTTCTCACATAGATTCCGTTAGTTTCAAGCCGTTTTTCCTTGATAGGGAACTGTCAGTGCTTCTCCCCCTGGGATTAGGATTCCGGGGGCAGGAAGCGCTGGCCGTTTCCCTCCTTAACTTCATAGGTAGGGCTAGTCTGTATGAAAGCTGGTAGTAGACATGTTATGTACTGTGGTTGTGGTTTTGTCGTTGTGATTCATATATTGATGTGTACGTAGGTAGTTTTTTATAATGTTGTTCATCTTTGTCATCTTTGTTACTAATAAAAGTACATTTATCTTTGCATTTATCTTGTGTATATTAGTGTGTATGTGCCCCACCCATCCCCCCCAGTGAGCCTATGTTCCCTGCTTGGACTGATGGTGTTTACCAGGCTGTTTCCTTGGACGGGTGGAACATCGGAGGTTCTGGTTAACTGGTGTTGTTGTGCGGGTTCTGGCCTTGTTGGGCAGGTTCTACGGTTCTGGTCCCCGGGTGCTATCTGGTTTCTGGAGGGCTCTAGCCTCGTGGGGGGCGGCTCTCCAGGAGCATTGGTGGGACAGGTTGGTGGTGTTCTGTGACCTTGTACTGGTGATTTCGGGTGCCTTGTGGCCAGCTCGGTGCGAGCTTTTAGAACTTTATGTATTGGTTGTGATTTGTGCCTGGCATTGTGCCTTTGGAACTGTTGTTGGTGGCTTGTGGTGGAAGTGACGCTGGGTGGGCTGGTGCGTAGAGATGCCAGCGGTTGGCTAGGGGCGTGTCTGCCCATGTTTGAGTGTGTTGGTTCCCAGAAGACTCCTGTAGTGGGACTAGGCTCGCTGTTATTGTCCCTTGTTTCCCATGTGTATGTTGTGGTTTTGCTGATATTTATAATGTGGTGGGGGAGAGTATTTGTAGTTTTGGGTTATGCGTAGGTAGGGAGGAGCCTTGGGGTGAAATTCACGAAATTTTGATAAACATTGTTGTTCTTCTTACCTTTCCTTGAACGTCGGAGGTTTCCGATTTTCTTTATTTAGGGCGCCCGCTACCTTGGCTGGGCCATTGTACCGTATTTTCGTTTTTCTTTTGCTGTTCTATAGTTCTACTACCAGCTCTAATCATGTTGAGTTTTCCTCATTCTATTTTGTTTCGGGTATCTAACTAGTGGTTTGTGTTTTTTTTTCTGTTCTAAACTCGAACACGATATTTGTCTCTTCACAATTCTTGTCATTTGTGCTCGCTGCCATTATTTGCCATGATGTCGATTCTGTGGTGCTTTACTGCAAGTATGCTTTATAATATGTGTTTTATATTAGTAATATATCGTGTTCTGTGGCATTGTCAGACTTTGTATCCTGTTGTTTTCTATTTCATTTGAGATTAGATACAATTTTCTTCAGTTAAAGTTTTGTCGGAGGTTCAGGAATAGGCTTTGAATATGTTCATATATTCTCTTCTTTGTTGTCTGTGCCCTCGCCCGTGTCTGTATGGTTGTACGTAGTTTAGTAGCTAGTTGTAGTACGTAATGTCTTGTCGTGTATTGTGTTGTCTACTTTGTCTTATCCAGTTTGGATGACCGGTAGTGGGATCCCTTGTCTTGTATTGTGGCGTCCAAACTGTGTTGTGTCTCTGGAGCGGTTCTCCAGCAGTAGTTTTAGGTTGTATATTTTGCAATTTCTACTCAAAAGCGTTTTATCATACTGGTACCTAGGTTACCTAAGCTAATTTTCCTTTTAATTTACTAATTTGGCCTACTTTTCAGTATTCGCGGCGAGGGCGCGCGCCTCAAAAGAGGGGGTATTTTGTGGAATATTACTCGAAATTCACTTTCTTTCGGTTCGAAATATTGGAAATTTCCACTGGAATGATAAATGCAAATTAGGGTTAGCTACGGGACTAGTTTGTTACACGTATACACTATGGAATGAAAAAGTTAGGTTAGGCTTGGTTACGATTCAGTTAGTGGTTGGTTGGGTTTTTGGGGGATTCTACCTATTCTACGGCAGCTGAGGCTATTTTTGTAATTTTGTACAATTCTGGTTGTTGGTTGGAATATTTGATTGTGTGTCTTTTTCGTATATTTGGTGAAAAATGTTTATCGATAATTTCGTGTAAAATTAAGATTAAAGTATCGTGTTTAATTCGTCAGTTTAATTAGGTTTTCACGAGTAGGCACGAGGAGGAGCTGTAGACATACACTACCGTCATAGAACCTGCAAAGTAGTAAAGTCTAGTTTATTTAGCAAAGTTTCATTTTACATTTTTACACCTGGTACGTCAAGTTGGGTTGGGCAAACTATATTTTTGTCCATTTTCCTAGCACCAGAATGCCAGGTAGCATCAAGCTATGCTCTGCAATTTGAGAAAAATGTAAATCTGCCTGATTTTCTAGAAAATTTTGAAGTTTGGGCGCTTGTTTATTTTGAAAAAAGGCCACATTCTAGCTGTCGAAATTTGGCATTATTTTATTTTTCAAAAAAGTTTGTATTTTTATCTTGTCATTTTGCTTATGTAATTTTTATCTCAAAACATCATTTTTGCTGTTAATTCTAAGCTGGAATTATATAATCGAACAGACTCTGGAGACCAAGGACGTTTCGTAGGTTTCGAATAAATTTCTCAGTGTGCGGTTAAAATAGTAGAAGTTTTCGCTATTAAACTATTAAACTATTGTTCTGTATGCTTTTCAGGTTAAATGGTGTAAATAATATCATGAATTTGAACGGTCACTTTCCAAAGCCCAAAAATACCTACACAAAACCGAGTCAGCACCTTAAAATAAATGTCAGGGTTAATAAAAGTTGGATGAATGAACTATTCATTAGATGAGGCATCACCGTTTAAAGTAAAAAGCAAAAAGTTAAAGAAATTTTTTTCACTATTACATTTATTCAATAACATTTAGTTAGACAACGATAATAACTTCAGATTCAATTACAAAATTTTCCAGCTGAGTGCCAACGGGAGCATTTTTGTAGCACTGTTGAACCCTGCTGAATACTTGGAAGTTAGTAAAATGATAACTTAAGTTTTCAAGTTTTGTATAAACTAGTAAAATTTCTAAATAAATCTTATTTTGTACCAAAACTTACCAAAACTAAAAATACAGGGTCAAGACTGGGTCAGAGCTCCTAAGCCGGTGACCCGGTTTCATCTCTGGAGGGGTATATATATAATTTTCTAAAAATGCTGACAAACGTTTTCCTGCTTGCAAAGATTACGTATTTTTTAATGTTAAAGTCATACTGAGCTAAACAAGAAGCTAGATACAACAAGCTGGCCCCAAACAGGGCAATATTCCTGCACGTGTAAGGGAAGCAGGCATAGGAAAGATTGATAAGCCTGATATGGGAGTTCAGCTGATGGCCCTGTGGTGTAGTGGTTAGCATGTCTGCTCCGGAGTAGAAGGGCCGTGGTTCGATCCCCGGCTGGGCCAATTCTTTACTTTCAATGGTGAGTGAAAAGCTGAATCTCCCTCTTCTCTTCTCTCTTCTGGGTCCTGGTTTCGTGGGTACAAGGGTGCCTGACGCCTCCCGTTAGGGCTTGTCCTCGGTTTCTTCTTGGTCCACCAGCCCTGGTAGAAGCACTACATGTGGCGAGGCTGCCTCAGGACCCGGATTAATTATTCCACAAATAGAAATAGGAATGGGAATGGGAATGGGACACAAGCAGAGAAATGGGACACAAGCAGGTCCCAAACGGGGCATTATTCCTCCGTAGACCTATGGAAATACAATTGTCATCTCTATCACGCCTCTTCTCGCTTTAGAAAAAGTATATATATAACAATCTTTCTCGCAATTTCTCTTCAATCTTCTTTCCTTCACTGATTAGAAATTCAACTGACTATCTTTTATTGCTGAAGCAAAAGAATGCATTTTAAGCATTTTTCCATTGCTTTTAAGGAGATTATATACGTTCTTCTAACCGAAAAGCCTCAGCTGGCTCCTAAGTCCTAACGTTGTCCTGTTCAACGAACAGTCCTGTGTCAAAAATATGCAGTCAGTTGGACTGCTGACAGTCAAAGACTGCGTAAAATACAGTCATTGTGAGTAGTATATAGTCATAAAATGGTGTATTATTGGGAGGGGGTTTGTGGGGTTGTGGAGGAAAATTGGGGGAGGTTTATGGGGTTGTGGAGGAAAATTGGGAGGGGTTTTTGAGGGTTGTGGAGGAAAATTGGGGGAGGTTTTTGAGGTTGTGCAGGAGATGACCGGAACCACGGTCGACCCAAGGTCAAATTTCAAAAGTGACCATTTTCACTCGAAAAACTTTGTCTAGGGGGTTTTCGGGGTCGGGGATTTCAAAAATGGCCTTAGTTTTGCTCTATCTTGTAAGCTCCATGCTGCACATGCCCGGAACCACGGTCGACCCAAGGTCAATTTCAAAAGTGACCATTTTCACTCGAAAAACTTTGTCTAGGGGGTTTTCGGGGTCGGGGATTTCAAAAATGGCCTTAGTTTTGCTCTATCTTGTGTGAAATATTCGTTGAAAACGAAGTTAATTTTGTAAATTATCTTGTGAATGATAAATATATTTTCGAGACTTAGCTACTTTGGTAGTTTTCAAGATGGAGTCACTTGGGTTAAAAGTTGTAGTTGTTAGTATTGTTTGGGACTCATCGATAAGTTGGTTGGGTGTGGGCCTTATAACCTTGTATCGGCAGCTGAGACATTAGTCTTATTTTGAGTACAGTTTTGCTGGTTGTGTTGAATATTTGTCTAAGTGGTTTTGTGTGTTTTGATCAGAAATTTGAAGGCTTTGAATTTTCAAGACTTTATGATTTTATTCATGTGGTGATTAATTTCCACAGTAAGCCATGAAAATCATTTCAGTGTTTTAATCAAACGGAAATAATTTTATGTAATTAACATCACTTTCGTTGGTTTCTTAGCTTCTTTCTTAATTATTCCATTAGTTATCGTAAATCTTCATCCAATCAGAAACGTAAACAATGAACGGAGCTGGATGCTGAATCTCCGTTTCTTCTTTGCTAAATTCAAACAAAGCCGTTGCTCCGTCGAGAAAATAAAAGAGTTCACAAGCTAGTCATTTCGCATCCAGTAATCGAATTATGTATAAAAACAACGCTGTAAAGTTATTAAAGACAGCTCTAAAAATTTTAGTCCTAGACCGGGTACGTGCCCATTACTGTCAGCGTAATAAGCCTTCATTTCTTTTCAGCGGAGGTCATTTCTTGGATTCTTGGCAAATTGCCAGCGGAGAAGTTGTAAGAATTAGGCGTTCCAACCATGCTGTATATTTAACCTATAGGCTTGACGTAATCCTCCATTTTAAGCGAGTTTGAAGCCAGTCGTCTACCGGAGCTCACAATCTTTTGCATTTTTGTCTATTGGCTATTTTTATTATCTGTTTCAGCCCAACCGATCACTATCACAGCAACAAAATCCGGTTCTGGGGCAAGAATGCTGAACAGATATTGAAAGTCGAGCAGACACTCGGATGGTATCCACGATTTAACGTTACTGCAATGGAAGACGATTATACTAGGGATGACACGCTGGGCATCGCTGAATTCAAAATGGCGGGTCCGGGGCCCAGGGAATACCAGAGCTTCTATTTTGAAAACTACATTAACAATGACTGGGGTTGTAAACTGAGAGTCAACTTCCTGATCTGGTGCTGAACAGAGTTTGCGAAGCATTCCAATGAAAGCTTGGCCTACCACGATGATTTTGCTGTGCCTGAATTAAAGTCTCAGAAATGTATTTGAAATATAAACCATTCGTGTCTATTTAAATTAGTGTGAATTCAAGAGGATGGAACTAGAAGGAAGACCTAAGTTCCTGTAGCTGGTGCACAATTTTTGAGATATTTAGATAATCGTACTAGGATATTATCCACATTTTAACTCTGCTTCCAGGGAAGCGCCTAAAACAGGTTCTCGCCTAAAACACGTAGCTCACAAACCTTTGTAAATAGCAATTGAACTTGTACAGTAAAACAGCAACAACAACATTTTAACATTAATGCATGCAAGTCAATTCCCATCTCGCATTTTGGGGAAATTGTCCGATAATGAACCTCCTTCTAAGGTTTCGGTGGGAAGGGTGGAAAATGTTTGGAGAAGGAAGAAGGAACCATAGCTAGGGCCCCCAAATTAAATCCAAGTCTTAATGACTTTATTACGCACCCTGCTGTGCCGTTTCCAATTTGAAGTCTAATAGAGAGGTCAAATGGTGGTCAACTCTAATACAGTTTGAAGTGGAGGGACACCCATCAGTGGATATATAAAGATTTAAATGTAATAGTAATGTTGCAAAACAAGTTTTCATCTAAACTGAAACTTAAACTGACAAAACTTGAAAAGTGAAAGCGCAAATTGAACTTTAAAGTATTGATTAATATAAACTATTTTTGTTTGCAAATTTCTATAGCGTTATCTCTATTGAGGTGAAACACGCGCGAGTGACATATAAAGACTTGTATTGCAAGAACACAAGTTATTCTGGTTATGTGATAGAACTGAAAGAAATAATGGACACTGCAGCACCTCCGACCCGAAAAATTCGGGCCTGAGGTGAGGATCGAACCCGCAACCTTTGGCGATCTAGGCCAACTCTCTACCGATTGAGCCACCCAGGCAAATCGAACCAAGCTTAAGTCTGAATTCGTTCCTAAACTGCAGTGACGTTTTTTTAAATGCGTACCAGCGCTTGGATGTAAACAAGAATTGACGACAGTAATAACTCTACAAGTACTATACTGCCACACCGCTAGTATGCTGATACAACTGAAAGAAATAATTGGCACTGCAGCACCTCCGAAGAATGTAACTACCTACGAGTAAAGAGTTGGTCGTTTATCAGAGTAGGATACAACACGAATCGTAAGTATTCTTTCAGTAAATTAACCTAAAAGTTTGCCCCAGATTGCCTTAAATAAAGTACCGGTTGATCCACTCCTGACGCGCTTGTATCCATTTACCCGAAGGTCAATCCGCGGATACACACATCCTGCAAGTACCCGCGATCCACTTCCAACTCTGTGGTTAATCATTAGTTTTTTGCTCTAGACATAGAGTACTTGTATGGCCAAAAAGTGCCGGGTCCAGAAATCATATCTAGATGATCTTAGCAGTGGACACGTTTACTTGGCATGGATTGCAACTACCCCAAAACTAGATAGGCTAGAAGCCATTGGCTTTACGGCAGACATTAGGCTAATATTAATTACATACTAGAGTGCAAAACGATACCACAGCGCAGTTACCTCCATTTAGCTAAGGGAGTTTTCAATTCAAGGGTGTACGACAAACCAAAAATTGCTATTTTTCTTGCACTTATCGATTTTTGAATTTGACTGCAACAGTTGTTAGGGTTTAAAGAAGGAACTTCGTCTTGTTTTGTGATAACAAACAGTATACACGTATGCAGAATATACGGAGACAAAATTGTTACGCGGCTGGTGACTCCTTCAAACTGACAATTTGATGATATGGCTAAATTTGGCTAAACATCGCTAAATGCGAACACAGCATGGTCTTGAGGGGTTCAAGGAGAACCAAAGATCAAGTAATCGAGACAAAACTCTGTATATGTGTAATAAAATTAGTGAAATCTGGTTCTCGATTTACTATTAACTCTGCCTTGAGGAGCTGGCCCCTCCTCCACGGTTGTAGTCATCATTCGAGGTGATACTCCTGGCTCAAGGGCTGAGTATCCGGGGATGAGCACCGGTACCCTAGACCCTGACAAGGGTAGGAGAATTCTCCGGGGGTTACCTTTACCTTTTTTACCTACACGGAACGTCAGCACGTCCGTTTATTGAACAGACTTAGGCACTGGATCTCCGAAAATTTGTGTTCCAAAATCAGAAATTCCCTGCGGCCAACCAAAACATGGGGTCTTCTTTGTGTTCTCCTGATTCCAGCAGATCAGCAAGCGGGATCAGCACTTGCTTCTGATTGATCAATACTGGATAATGATGTCTTCTGGAATTGGTTCTTTAACTTCTGGCTCCAGGGAGAAACTTACTTTAACTGATCCTGATCTGACTCCTGACATTGATAATTAAGTGGAAAACGCGCCGTTATTGAAGGCCGTGCCCGTATATGCTTGTATTAAAACTAGCACACGAAATATTTAATGAAATCGATACAATTACAATTATGACAATTTTATTAACTCAAAATTAAGATACTACAATTTATGCAATTCAGTTACCAATATAAAACAGTACACTACAGAAGTTACTGTACCAGAGTTGCCAGATGTTTTTTGATTTGTTATTAATATTATCCTCATTTAGGATAATATTACCCAATTGAGACCCAACCCAGTGAGCCTCCGAATGTTGGTCACTGCTTTCGCTTCAACACACAACTCAGGGTTGCTATACGGAAACGATTTCTGAGGATATAGAGAAAGGAGGGGTTCCCTGGTTCTGCCAAACCTATTCCTAAATTAATAGAAATTAAAATAAAACTTCAATCTTCAATCTTCTAGGTTACTGCGGAATTAGTTTAGGGCTAAACTGGAAGGGGAGGCGATCTCCGATTTCAAAGCAGACGCAAAGGACATTTTCCTGTTGAAATTATAAATTGATAGTTTTGAGATAAAAATGTGGACGGGTTAGGTATTTCCCAAGGTGATCACAGGAACTGATATGATTGTCTCTGCTCCTGATCCTACTATATATGCGCCAATTCAACTTTTTTGTACCTACAGTGATAGGTTCCAAGAAATGTTCAACTGCTTCGAGAATAATGAATCTCCACTGCCCGGATCTACTGTGGATCCGAAAATGCAACCAAGCCAACTGGCACTGAATGAATCTGACAAGGAATCTCCTGATCACGAATCCACTGACTGGCTCATGAGCTGGGCTCCGGTTGCGGATTCCAGATTTTCCACGCACCTGAATCAAATGGTTTAAAACCCATTAGTACATAGTTATGGCACGGAAATTGAACCCAGCAACCATTACTCATTCTTTAGCTTTCCACGCCAAAAATGTGTATTTTGAGCCGATTTTGACCTTGTGAATGAACGAAATGACTCGAAAACGTGCAGAAACTGACTACTTTTAGAATCAATGCGTCTTTGGCGAGTTTGGTTGTTTCTGGTCGTTTCCTTTCACGAAATGGGCCTTCTTGGCCATTTTGAGGCTAAAACTAGCTGGATTTAAATGAACTTGACACAATCTCTTGAATGGATGAAACGAATCACAACACTTGCACTTTTGGCCCGGTTTGGGTCTGATTTCGTTTTGCCACGGGAAACAGGCTTGTTTTCTGTGGTCAACCGCTTGAATGAGGACTGTTTTGTTCTGAGGAGGAAGAGTGACAGAGGTATCTTCTGCTCCATCACCCTCTTCCCATTCTCCACCGACAGAAACTCTGAGGTGGTCGACAGGGGAGTGAATGTGTATCGATCTGAGAATGTTCCACTGGGGTCCGTTTGGATTCTTCCAAGTAGGGTAGAGCGCCACCGGCCCAGAGGGCGGATCTGGAAATAAGGGCCGGGTGACTTGGCACTTGGGATCGTTGATGATATCCTTTCTCAATTTCTCCAGGCGGACAAGGAAAAGACCTTTGTCCGTGAGGGTCATCCGTTCATGATTTATCTGGAGAGCGAAATATCTAAATGCCGATTGGACCTCGTCAAGAGGTGACATACCTGGTGTCGGTTTCAGGCAGGTTTTCGTACTAGATAAGTCTATGGCCTGAGCTTCAATCCGGCTTCATCAGGCTTGGATGATGCTGCATCACAGTTGGATATGGGTCCTTGTCCGGAAACATTGCCAATAATCGGTCCGCATTATAGAAAGCGAGCGCATGGAAGGGGTCATCATTTAGATAAACCAACAGGACAAGTTATCCCAACTTGTGTGGGACATTGACTGGATGGTTGATTTCGGCCCGTTGATCTCCGGATCCAGCGAATGGTCCGTCGCATTGTGGACAGCTATCATCGTTCTTAATTTGGGGAAGGCCACAGTGACTGGCCGGAATCTTATTGTGATTATCAATGCAATTTCATCTCGTTCCATTGTGTTGCGTTACCGTCTTTAGGGTACCGACTCAAGGACTGCTAATTGTGTGCTATAGAGTACCGACTCATTAGCTATTATTCATAGGCGTGAGAGTAGCGACTCTACGTCATCAGAGTACCGATTCTATGTCTTATTCATTGATTCACACTTCTTTGATCACGAGGGAACGGTACAGTTAGTGATCTTTCTGTACAAAAGTAATCTAAAAATAGTATTTTTTGTGAAATATCGCTTCCACTTCTGCTTAGACTAAACCCGCAAATTACAGTACATGATACCAATACAATTACAATTTACAACTGCACAAATTTACAACAGTGTAAACAATTCACAGTCGTCTGAGCGGGTAGTCATAATTGACCGCTTCTCTGGTGGCGGTCCCAAGACCAGGTTGGATAACCCAGGATTTGGAGGTGACACCGGGGGGCAACGGCAACAGTGGCAGTGATTTGGCGCCACCTGTTGACCGTTCTGGACGGCGATCAGATCACATCACACATCACATCACAAAAATAACACCGAATACATTATATAGGGGTGATTGTTTGGTATGCGCACACTTACAAAATATTCCAGTCTCTCAAAACCATCTACTTTGGTATGTGCACACCTTACAAATTAGTGGTCATTCGGTAAAATGCATCTATTTCGGTATGCGCACACCATACAAAAACTCCAATTTTCCAAAAACCATCTACTTTGGTATATTCTACCATCTACGCACACCGTACAAAACAGTTCTATACTGTATATTTCTTACTATTTTCTGATGAGTTTTCAATTACTTCTTATTGGGTTCATAACTGTTTACCAAGCGATTTTGCGCGACTGAATGAGTTCTTAATTACAAGAAAAGAAACAGAAGTAATGCATTTTTGGTATAGGTTGATGTGAGATTTATCATCAATACCAGGAAGATTATTAGTTTTCCACCCACATTTTTTGTCCGACCTTAATAATTTTATTTTATATAGGTTCAATTAGAGCTTGGCAGATAGCACCTCACGGATTTGGTATTGACGACCTTTGCCAACTTGTTAATGTTTGCTATTGATACACGACACTTTGTAAAAAACAATAGATATTATACATAAATAGATATTATACGATAAACTTAAAATGAATTTCCAGGAAAATTTTCATGGAAAATATCATTTTAAAAGAATATTTTGCTTTGTAAACAGCTAATATGTATGAATCCAATAAACAAGAAGTAATTGAAATCTTCAGAAAATAATAGGAAATGTAGAGAACTGTTTTGTAAGATGTGCGCATACCATAGTAGATGGTTTTGGGAAAACTAGCTTTTGTAAGGTGTGCACATACCAAAGTAGATGCGTTTGAGAGACTGGAATATTTTGTAAGTGTGCGCATACCAAACAATCACCCCTATATAATGTATTCGGTGTTATTTTTAATTTAAGGGTCCGTATCAGAAGAATTACGATATGCACGCCTTGAAGCGCAATCGATATGAGCAACAGGAGCTGGACTTTTTGCTATGGTTCCAAAAATAAACAATACCCTTTTTCAAAACAAGGAGATTGATAATAATGAGAATCGGAGGCTTTCAGATCTTTCATACAGTCTCAGTAGAGCTGGGGCCAGTTTCATAAAGAACCTTCTCGAGTTCTCCAGTTCTCAAGTTCTCGAGTGGCCGGTTTCAGTGACAGCAACTTCTTCCGTAATAACATTTATATGTAAATATATCTCCGGACAATTTTATGGTGATTTATTTAGTCAACTGAGCAAAATATTGAAGCAGGAAGAAACTCTTGATAAATTTAAATTTACAAAAATTTCTCGAGCACGTCTCAAGTTAGCAAAAATTGCTCTGGTCAAAATCGGCCAGAGAACTTAACTCAAGAACTGGAGGACTTTTTCAGCGTGACTTGCAATGCGACTTGCGGATCTCGAAAACTTCCAGCGTAGTTTAGCCATTATACTCGAGAACTTGAGAACATCTTTATGAAACTGGCCCTGGCCTTCAGTCCGAAACGGAACTTTACAGCCAGCCGTTGAAACAGCGGACTGGGGAGGGGAAATAATGCAACAATGTTGTCTTGTCTCTATCAGTGTAGATACAAAAGGACAGAGACAGAGACATAGAGACAAGTATGAACCGGGCTTATAGTGATATCCATTAATATATTGATAACTCCCCGTCGTTAAAAGGATCGCTCAGGATAGACCGACAAAGTTGACATACAAGTTCAAGCTTCAGCGGCTGGTCTTGAGCTGATTTCTAGGGGGTCGTCAATATGTGGTTGGATAGCTCTATATGTCCTACGAATGCTCGTAAAATAAAACCACTATATATTGAAAATTGAAGTTTTGGTGATTGCTTTCGAATTACAGTGAAATGCCAAAATCTGTAATTTTGTGCCTCATTCAATATTGTTTGATTTAATGTACGTTCATTATTTTGAACAGACTACAAGATTCAGTAAAAACACTCAGCAATGAATACACTTATATTTTTATAAGCCTTTTTGTTTGGAACACTTTTGGACACTGTTTTCAAGGCTTCTTACAGACTCCTGTTTCCACGCTGGCCAACATGCTGGTGTTTATGTTGTATAGATATGCGTCTTTACTGGACCCCTGCACATTCACCTTTGTCATGCTAATTTAACCTTTTACCTTGTCATTTTTGTTTTCGTGGTGTTGTGTTTTAATTCGAATTCAACTCCAAGAGCGCTCTTCTTCATTTTATGGTAATTGTTAGTGACCATAAGTGATTTATAAGTGACTTTGTCCACATCCACATAAACCCAAAAGTTTAAACCACTCTTTATACTACATTATTGGTATGCTCGCAAATGAAAGGAGGTTATATCGTGAAAATTTCACGTTTTACGATAATTTTTCGAATTCAATAAACAGGCAAAATCTGGGAGAAAAATAGAAACTGTAAAAATGTTCAAATTTTAGCGGTGCGTCTTTTCTACACTTGGCTGGTTCGTTAATAGCTGTATCAATAACTCTGTGTTCCACGAATGCTCGTAGAACATACTCGCTTTGTTTTTATGAGCATTCGCAGCACACAAAGAGCAATCCATACATATATTGATGGTCCCCCTGGGTGATAAGGATCGATCAGGTTCGACCATCAAAGTTGACGAAAGTTCAATTTAGTTTCCTTTCTAAGCAACCCTGGAAGGTTCCTGACCGCTTCCAAGCGAAGCTGGAGGGAGGATCTTGCGGGAGACGCTACTTCCAGGACAACGAACCACTGCGGGAGTTGTGCAAAAAGAACCAGAGAGACACTTCGTCCTCTGCTCCGTCCCCCCTCCAGTTCCCCTTTTATTTCTTAAAACGGAAATGGCGGAGTTCTCTAAAAGGTCCCTTCCCACTTTGCCAAGAACAATCCTTTAGGCTGGAATGCCTACAGGTTGTCCAAGCCGTATTTTCTTTTGGCGAAGAGGATCTCCAGCTTTAAGTTTATTCGACTGGATCCATTATTTTTCCGGATCCACGACATTGCGATCTTTGGCCGCGATAACTACCATTTGACTGCTAAGGGACAGAAGCTGTTCCTGAATTCGGAATTCCTGCAGGAGCAGATTTACATGGTAGACGAGGAGGAGTGGGAGGACGTTGAGGAGGACGACGAGGAATTGAGGTGGAGGAGGTGCAGATATAGGGGTCTATCCGAAAGACTTCTGGGTTGTGGTTTATAAGGCTGGGGAGAAAGAAGATGAAGACGATGGACGGCTAATAGTAGTGGATGCGGTGTATTCCGAGGACGACATCTTCATTAGAGGAATTTATGTTATTTCTGCCGCTTCTTTGTGGTATTTATGTTATTTCGCTGTTTACTTTCTGACCCCTGCCCCTTGGGCGTAAACGTTGCGCGTAAAAGTTCTCCAAGTTTTGCTCTCCCACGTACATAAAATTTAATGCCCATCTCAAGTTAAGGCGGGGGCGACTCCACCTTTAAAGCATAAAGCATGTGCGTGGGCAAAAAAGTATCCACTCTTTGGTTCCTAGCTGCTTTCCTCTGACTCGCTATGTTTCGAAGAACCTGCGCGACCCCCCCCCCCGATTTTGGTCACAAACAACATAAATGTTCAAAAGTTTCTCAGAGCTGTTGTTTTCAATGGAAGCATCTACGCTTTCGCCTTTAGTTTTATTTCTGTCAAAATGGCGCGAGAAATAGGTGTCTATCATTTGGACCCTCCGTATGAAAACCAGTTGTATAAAGTTCCAGAGTCTTGGCTTATTGAGCCATCTGACTTGAGCCAGATAAAACCCCAGTGTCATGTTTTGTATGAGGATAAAGACTCTAGAAAGCGTTATCGCGGCTTATATGTGAAACTAGTTGCTACTCGAGATGAACTTGAATCTTCCGATGACGATAACGATGACGCCGTTGAAACCGCCAATAAATCGTCTGCAGCTAACTTGAAGAGAAAGGTAAGCATTCATTAGTTCTTCCAGTTATCAGTCTAGTTGTATTTAATTGTTTGTGTCCGGTACATAGCTAAATTGTATGGTTTCAGTTCGGCTGATTTACTTTAACACACTTGCTGTCGATGCACGCTTAAGGGGGTCCATTGTGAAAAATTTTTAGACCACGGATTTCGCTCAATTTCACACATAATCTAGCCATATATGTCGTACATTTCAAGTTTAAATTTTGAGTTGTTTCGTTCAGTTCTCAGTAAGATTTTTTGGCGCAGAATTATAATCGACACTTTTCCGATTTCCTATGTTTAACACATGCATACCTCTACTTTGAGGTGAATTTTCTCAACAACACTCTCTCAACCGTAAGAGATCCAACATAAATTTTATAAACTCGTTAAAATATCCCACTTGGACAATAAAATATGTGAAAATGAGAACAATTGGAGATGGTCGAAAAAATGACCCTAAAGTGGACCCCCTCCTTAACTTTTGTTATATCATTTGTTAAATGTTAAACGGTTCTAGTGGCAAAGACTAAAGCTGCATTAAAAGGGTGGGGCTAAGGTATGAACTAAAAGTTCGACATTGCAAAACCTAGCTATTGGCCCCAAAACACTAATACTCCTAACTACATTATGAAGTAGCTCAGTGTCATGCCGAAAAACAGATTTCATATTCGAATTCAGCAGATCAAAACCACTATAAGCAACTATTCGGTAAAACCGGAGACAAAATCTTTTACCCCACTTTAGCAGCTTTTTTTCAGATCTAAGAAGGAACGTCATCTCTTATTGAAAATTTTAATTTTGGTGTGGTGCTCTGCCGTTGAGCATGAAAACTAACCACCATTTTTTCCAAATGCCATCTGCAAAAATTCAATTCAAGTGCAAAGACTGAAATAATTCTGTTTTTGACAACAAAATAGGATCAGTTTCAGAGTGATAAACAGCACAGAATGAAGGTTCAGCTATTTTCGTGATAATTAGAGCTGTGAGAACTAGAGATGAGCATTTCGGCACCTGTCGGCCCGGCTCGGCCCCACCCCGCCCTCATCTGGAGGTGATGGAGGCACACTTTTGTTGTAAAGCAAAAGATGTACAACTGGGTTCTCCTTTGGGAGAAGAGGTTAGCCACGGGGAAGAGGAAATTAAGAAGCATTTGGAGAGATTCCTCAAGATGGGATCCAATTGGGTAGTTGACCAGGTCCTTCACATGGATGTCCAGGTGGCCCGCCATCGTCCTCTTGCTGGTTCCTCCTACAAACCTCTTCACAATAGATACAGATGGTAAGCGAGTTGCCCTACACCCCTATCAGGTACCGTTTCCAGGTCTATACTAGGCTGGCCCAACCACTACCAATCACGATATATCCTTTAGTTATTATTTTGTTTCTTACGGATCCCTCTGATGATGGTTTCGGAACCTAATCCTATTTTGTACAATTTACTCTCAGGTTATAAAAGCTTTGAATCTAAGGGATTAGGGCCGAAAGATTCAAATCTTTCATAACATTGTAGAGTATAATCTAAATCTTACCAAATTGGAACATCTCTCAACTTGCCTATTAAATTAAAATCCCAGCAACCCTATTTTTGATTTTTGATGCTTGACTAAAAATCCTAGCATGATAAAGTGTATTTTTGTTATTTTAATTTATTACATTCCTGACTATTCTGTTTTTTGTTTGCATCACTCAGTATACTTATATTTTCATTTTATTTTGTTAGTAATGGCAGGCCAAAATACGCCTTTACTGAACACTTCGGACAGGTATATTCAAACTTACATAATACTCTCCATAAACTGCCCATTAACTAACTTTCTAAAATATCCATCCACAATATTTACGTGATCGGACACCTATTCGTGACGTTTCCTATAACTCTTAAAGTGCAGAGGTGATGCTATAGATGTGACCTTGCCGCAAATCTGACATTTCTCAACTCATAAAGGCCAATTTATTAGTTACAGCTATGAAAGAGTAATGTAATAATGTATTTAGCATACAAGAGCTACAATGCGTGAAAAGTTTTTAATCCTTCGACTTAACTTAAACTTTAACTTAAAAAGATTTTAACCTTTAATTTAACTTTAAACTATTATTTAGCTTAAGTTTTTAAAATTTAAATTAACTTAAAGCTTTATAACATGCGGAGCACAGCACTTGTTTACATTGCCAACAGAAATCAACCTAGTTTCAAGGACTTTTACAAGTTTCATATTATACTGCCTCAAGGTCGTGGAACTTGGGAGAAAACTTCATTTCCTGGTGGGATTCGAACCGCAGAAACGCCTCCTCTTGTAGACCTTGTGCCAATTTTTACGGACTATACTAAGCTGTCATATTAAGGCTTACTCTAACGAAATTTACTCGTTTACGAATTCATCTCTAGGCAGGATTCGAACCACAGAAACAAAGCATGGCAAAGACAGAAAGGAAGCAGAGCTCTCATCTACAGTAAGCTAGCATCCTACAATGCCGCAGGCACGGAGGTCGCGGCACTGTTTAACCAAAGGCTTACTCTAACGAAATTAACTCGTTTACGAATTCATCTCTAGGCAGGGAGGGTTCGAACCACAGAAACAGAGCATGGCAAGGACAGAAAAGAAGCAGAGCTCTCATCTACAGTATTATTGATATGGATTATTATTCATTATTACCGTAAATAGTTGTGATTTGTTCTCTGCTTCAATGATAATTTGTATGTTTAATCTGTGCAGCTGAATACTATTTGCACACTAGTTATTTCGAACAAGTGCAGATGGACGGGCTTTTAGGCAAAAATGGGGGGGGGAGATTGGGGGGACGCCCCCCCCCACTAGTAGGGGGGAGGTCCAAAAGTTGGGAGAAATAAACTGGGCTACAAATGCCAAAATTACAGTGTAGAAAACCTGTTTTCTACATATACTGCTATAACTAAGCTTAAAAGTACTAAAAAATTAAGTTTTGACACCAAAATAGAGGATTGTTTACCAAAGTTTCCGGCTACGCCGGAAAATGTTTTAAAATGTTGACCAAAAATCCTAAAAATATGGTTTTTCTGGGAACCTTATTAAGGGTAAGTGGGGGGGGAGCCAAAAAAGTGGGGGAGGGGTAGAGGTCGAGTGGGGGGAACCCAAGAAGTGGGGGGCTCTTTGAACAATTGCTTATGCTTTGCAAAACTTTGGTCACCCAAAACATCCCAGGGGGGGTGGAAAACTCGCTGGAGTAGGTGATTCCGGGGTGAAGCCACCTTCGTCTTCCCCCCCCCCTTACCCCCGTGGAAAATAACCTGGACTATCTGTGTTGTACATTCATGAAGGGCCGAGGGCTTGCTTGCAACTTGCACTTCGACTTGTACTTGCACTTGCGTTGCAAGTTCCGCAAGTTGACTTGCAAACTGACCAAAAAATGTCAAGTTGGCTGAAAACTTTTATGAAACACTGGCAACTTGAACTTGCAGTTCAAGTGCAAGTGCAAGCGCAAGTGCAAGTGCAAGTTGCAAGTTTTTTATGAAATTGGCCCCAGGTCTACCGATCCCATCCGATCCGCCCTCCGGATCACGGATCGGATCGATTTTACCGATCTGATCCATATCACTAATTTATATAATAGATTAGTAAACAGCTAAATATTTATTACATTAATTTTAATAAAATCTGGTTTTTAATAAACACACAAAGTAGCAATCGTCTAGTTTATGAGCGGTATTGGTTTAATGGGTAGTATTTCAGTCTACCAATCAAAGGGTTCGTGGTTCAACTGCTGGCAGAAGAGTCCGAATTTTTGCAGCCGCACATGTTAGTTCCTTTTTTGAAAGGTTGTTGTTTATTTTCGGTCTACATATTAACGGTACTAACGAACACATGCTCTCCATTTAAACTGAACGTATGTTCCTCATGAAATTATTTTGCTCTATGTTCCAGTACTTCAAGACGACAGGTTGTAAAAATGGTTTAATAAAGTATTTTACCATTAAATGAATCTGTTAACCACAAGTAACAGCATAAAACCGAGTTTACACCATCTTATTCACCACCCCTGTTTCCAAACACCTACAATTTAGCATTGGGTCCGGGTTTTGATTGTGATTTGCAGTTGTGTAAGTAAATAAAATTGATCACTATGTATATGAAAGCATTTTGCAATACATTGAACACTTTGAATAAATAAATAAATAAATAAATAAATAAACATAAGTAAGGATACAAGATAATAGACGAAAGAAGAAAAGTTGTCACTACAGCACCACAGACCCAAAAAACTCCGGCCTGCGGTGGGGATTTAACCCACATCCTTCGGTTAACTAGACCGGTTAAAGGCCAACGAAGCAGCGCCTAGGCAAATATGCGTGTTCTGCCGAATTGGTCACAATAGCCCGCATAACCCGACTAGACTTTTTCCGTGTATCAGGTTTTCCTATTCTGATATGTAGAATGATGGTTTCCTAAACTGCCCCAAGTTTAAGACACTGTCATCCCGATATATACAACCGTGGTTCAAAAAATATATACTTACAATGTAGCTATACATAATTTATCTCCTTCTTTAGTTGAATCTGCGTAATAATGGAGCTGACAAGTTCCGTTTTTGGTAAGTTATTTCATGTAATTAGTAGTTTAGTATTTTTACTTTCACTTTTACGCTTTCATTCATTCATTCATTTTATTTAACCAACCAACCAATGCCATTTAAGGTGGTGATTCCCTTTGGTCACATAAAGTTTGCACCATTATAACTCATTCATTACTTGGAGTTAAGAAGCCATTTTTATATCAAAATGTAGCTTGACATTTTCTCTTTTTAATGCATGCCACAAAACTAATGTTGCTTTTCTAAAATATTTTTAACACATTTTAGAAGAAGTATAATTTTCCGGAATTTTTGCAGACTCAAGTAAATTTTTTCGCGAGACATCGGTTATATCATTCGGTGCCTCCATCAAATAGCTGGGGACGATTTTTTATTTATTGTGAAATCGCTCTTCGTTATAGGGAAATAAGCTGAAATGTGTGCGTAACCTGAATTTTACCTACTTTTTCCAAATTTGTCAAGCGATTACTATAGCTAGAAAGCAGCAATCGGGGCAACTAAAAAATCGTCCCTGGGTATATTTGTGCAGAACACATTTGTTCAGTAGCAGCCCCCTAGCTCGCATTGTGAATGCTCCACAATCTTTGGAAAAAAATTGGTCGTGTTTTGCAAAAACTACATTTTTTATGATAGCAGCCTACAGGATAGCAGTTGGAAGACGATCATGCGTCGGATTATTTGTCTCTGTGAGACCTTCAGATCGACGCCCTTAGTTTGATTTTACGGCTTGCGTAGTTCAAGAAATGTTGGATTATTTGATTTCTGCAAAAATGACAAGTTTTCGACGCCAAATCTAGAAAATCGGCTATATCTCACGGTAGAGAAAAGCTAGAAACTAGCTTTAAAAAGCAAAAATGTGAAGCTCAATGAGATCTTTCGAATGAATATAGTCATAACTGTATTGCAGCTGCCAAACGTTCAGAAATTGGGAAAAACCACTCTGACTGGAAATCTCGAATTTTTGAATCCGGATTGCGCGGAGGGTGTTAGAACGCTAAAAGAACGTATTTCGGAAAGTTTCATCAAATTTCGTCTTGATTTACGCCAAAAATAACAATATGTGCCCAAAAGGAATCACCACCTTAAGAGCAATAACAGCAAATGAAAACAGCAAGTAAGCTTACTAAACACAAAGTTAAGCATGCATGATCTCTTTATTTATACCACAGTAGGCCATAGAGATGAGCATTTCGGCCCGTCGGCCAGGCCGACCTCAAAACTTTTGCCAGCGGGCCGGGTCGGGCCGAAAATACCCGGCCCGTCCTCATTTCTAGTAGGCAACTTGGCTACTTGTCCTCATTGCGCGTAACGCTGCCCCTACCAGAATACAGATTCAGTAGTGTATTCTGCCGGTGTACGCGAAATTCTAATTCTACGTCAATACGCGAATGTTCTTGGGTGAGGGATACAATTTCATACCGTCGCGCCCCCTTTGTGAATAAGTAGCAAATAGGCATGTGAAGGTTGAAATCAGGATTGAAAGATGCGTAAAAGAAGTGCCCAGGGCGGGAATCGAACCGCCGAGCCTTGGATTAAAAGTAGTACGCTCTACCGCTGCACCACATCAATGCGAGCGAAAGAGAGACTAGGTGCTAATTTCAATATTTCGGAGTTAACATGACATATTTAACAGGCAAATCAGATTGCAGAAATCCCTCTCCGTTTCATGTGAGATGCCAAGATGGTACCAGAGCGAAATGTGGAAACTTATTTGAATAAAGATACCCATTTGGGAGTTGACAAAAGAAATTCCTATTTGTAAGGGGGGGGTAGTTGGTAGTTTCAGTTTCAAATTTGGCTCCAATTTGGGGCGGGGCTTGTGAACGGAAAGGAACAAAGAAAATATAACAAGTTAACACTTACTTACTTGCACTTAATGCCTCCAACCGCGTGCGCTTGTGGCTTGCCATCCCGTCTGCCACGATGTTTCTCCATTGCACCCGGTCCTCCGCTAGTTGTTGGCAAATTGTTAGCCAATCTCTTGCCCATATAGCGCCACCGTAAGCTGATTTCAGGTGGATTACATCATTTTCTATCAAGTTGATCCACGTCTTCTTCGGAGCAGTCCGGCAGCACCGCCAAGCGGGTGGCCTCGGGGTAAGAAGAGTTGATCTAGGCAGACGATCCATACGCATTCGGCATACATGGCCGAACCAACGAAGACGTCTACCCGTTATCAGCGATGAAATAGTATGCTGGTTGAGGCACGTTCTGCGGATGTTGTCGTTTGTGTGCCTGTGTAGTCTCGAAATGCCCAGAATTTGACGCAAACACGACATCTGGAACACCTCGAGCCGCCGCTGATCCTTGTCCAGAAGTCGCCAAGTCTCGCTGGCATAGAGCAGAACAGCGAGAACGACACTATTGTAGACTCTTAACTTGACGGCTAGGCTAATCGGTCTATTCCAAAGTCGCGGGCGGAGTCGTGCAAACGCCGAGGTTGCCTTAGCGATGCGGCTATCAACATCTTTTTGGGGGGAGACAGTGTTACTGCTGATTTGGGAGCCCAAATATACAAAGCTCTGGACCTCCTCAATGTGGTTCCCGCTCAAGTGAATGTCGTCGGCGCCAAATACTTTGGTCTTAGACGGGTTAATCACCAGTCCCAGCCTTCCAGCGGCTTCTGCCAGACCGTCCAGGTATAGCTGACCTTCCTCTGCTGTATCCGCAAGCAATATGAGGTCGTCGGCGTATGCCAGGTAAGAGACATTTAGGTCATTCCCCGCTTGGACGCCAGTCCTTTGTATTTTAGACATGACCCAGTCCACAACCAGATTAAACAGCAATGGCGATATTACGCAGCCTTGACTCACTCCAGTTGACACGTTGAACGGAGGAGACAGCTTTTGTGCTGATCTGAAGCAGCTGCGGCCTCCATTGTAAAGGCTTTGCAACAGAGTGACCAGCTTTTCGGGAATTCCTTCGGCTCGGAGAGCACACCAAAGCGAAGGCCGATGTACACTGTCAAATGCTGCGGCAAGGTCAACAAATATAGCGACGAGGTGTTGCCCATGACGTATCCGTTTTTCCAAAATCTGGCGCAAGCTGAAGATGTTATCGATGGTACTTCTCCCAGGGCGAAATCCAGATTGTTGCTCTGCGGAGTTAGCCTCCCGTTTCGGTCGGAGACGATTCTGGATTATGGAAACGAGCAGCTTACTACAGACAGAGAGCAGAGTTATACCACGATAGTTCTTGCACTCCTGTCGGCTTCCTTTTCCTTTGAATATTGGACATATAACGCCGTCTTTCCAGTCCTGTGGCACTCGACCTTCTCGCCAATCAGAACAGCATCTCCTCCTTGTTTCAGGCAGTCTGCTGCAATATCATCAACGCCAGCTGCCGTCCCCGGCTTCATGTTTACAATTGCTTTCTTCACTTCTTCTATGGATGGTTCATCTGTCGTGATCGTATTATCAGGGGGGGGGGGTAGTCTCGGCCAATTCTAAAAGCTGTTGATCTAAATTGGCTGGATCGTTACGATTGAGCAAGGAGCTGAAGTAGTCTGTCCATCGAGAGAGCCGCTGATCGTCAGTGGCGAGGACATTTCCTTGGGCATCCTTCATCGAACCGGCTGCTACTCTTCGAGTGGAGGGTCCGGTCATGGCTTCAATGGTGCGGAAGAGAGTTGGCTGGTCTCCGGTTCTTGCAGCCTGCTCAACCTTTTCACATTCGTTGGTCCACCAAGTTTCTTCATCCTTCCGTAGGCTAGCTTTGATGGCCCTGTTCAGTCCATTCCTTAAGCAGTTGTTGTTTCCTCTGGCTCTGCGCCGCTGCACCAGCTGTAGTGTCTCGTTAGATATCCAGCGGTGCTTCGAGTGTTTCAAGTAGTGTTACTCTACTAACAAGTTAGAGTAGAGTAAAGCACAGTTACTCGTTAGTCCGATAGACTTTCTTTCTTTTAACTCTCATTAATAACTATTAATTATTTAATATTTTAATTATACATTTATGTATTGTTGTTCTAGGGATCTGTCTAGGTGTGTTGGTGATCATTTCCTATGCCAATGCAATCGGTGCACCAAAAGAAATTGTCGCACGTCCGCACAGGATTAACATATACTGTTCCCAGTACTATTACAAATGTATGTATGCTGAAACTCAAAAACACAACTACTCAGTTGGTTCAATGTGCGTCTGTTGCGAGCTTAAAGGTGCATTCATAGTCGCGAACGCATAGAGACGCGTGTCGACGCCTCTGATTGTAACATGCCGTTTTAACCGTTTAAAAATAATTGTAGCATATTCATGCTCACGAACGCATGCAGACGCTTACACACTCGCGTCTACTTGCGACAGGAACTATAAATGCACCTTAAGAACACAAACATAGCGTTCAAATTTCTTTGAAGTGATGGGTCCAATTTGTGGGGGGGTCAGCCGTTAGCGAACAGGGCATAGTTTTTGCTCTGATAACAGAGACTAGGCTCAGTGTCACGCTCTTATCATTATGTACTCTTGTAAAGATTACTTACAGCTGGGATCAAGAAATTCTCAAGCAAAATTGGTAACAGCTGGAAACTTGGCTGGAAAGAATTAAATGGGTAGCATCGCCAGAAACTCAGACGCCCGCTGCTTTTGATGCTCTAAACCAATTTGTTCATGGTCCTTGCTAGAAACTTTATTTCGCAAAACTTATCTAAAATCCCCGTGATTCTTAATTTTGAAGAAATTTTGCTAAATAAAATTGCATTGCACAGTAATAAGTAAGAAGCTGCAGTGAAATAGTAGAGCCACATCAAGGCAAGGCAGCAAGACCCGAACTTGCCGGACATGTAGGTAGCTTAATCTACAATCTTGCTCCATCCAGTACTTGGTAATAAGTTGAATTTAATCAAACCTTTTTTGAGGGATTACCTTATGATAAGTTTCACATTGTGCTTTAGTTAGAACTATTAATTTTAGGAAACTCATGTACAGTCTGATCGTAAGCGTGTTTTTTCAGATATCAATGTCTACATAAAAGCCAACTACATTGAAGTTAATCCTTTTCACCAGGAGTGTTGTGATACAACCCCAAACCTAAGTGGTCCTTTCCATTGTGAACTGTATTTTAAGGGAACGTCAAACAGACAGACAGTGTATATCGATGATACAAACACCAATGCTACCTATGACATGACATACAGGACGTAAGTGAATGGTTACTTTAATGTTTATCTTTTAGGTGCCTTCCGTGGGCTCCGAGGGCGAGAAACTGTGACCAAAATTTTATAATAAGAAGAGTAGAACACTCAGCGCAGCCTAATGTATTAAGCTTGCAATATGCGCGAAATATTAAGGTCGAAATCTCAGGGCTTCTCAGCGTGTAAACATGCTACGCTGACGTTTTTCAAAAGCGGGCGTTTTGGACAAACTTTAGCTAGAAATATCTTACAGCAATAATGTTTCATGTTGTTTCATGTCTCATGTTTCATGTTTCAAATTTCTGGTGAATCAGTTTAAGAGTACACAATGATTAGAATATACCATTGGGCATGCTCTTCGTTATCGGAGCAAAAACTGCCTGTATCCTCACGACCGGTGTATCGACTATGTACTGAAAAAATAATGACAAAACCAAAAAATTTTCTTATCTGTTCACCTAAAAATGAGATATATACTGGTCCCATAATGTTAAAGACCGCCAAAATAATATATTTGGAAAGATTTATTCACTTTTATAAAGAATTGAAACCTATTGGGTCAAATTTACACAAAGCGATAACAGCACCTTTATATTGTCTGTGTAATAAGCCCACTTTGACAGGGCACTTCCGCCCAGCGGCGGTCACTTCTTGATTTCTTGGCAAATGGCCAGCGGCGGGGATGTAGGAATCCGAAACATTTTAAATATTTAACCTCAAGACTTGACGTAGTATTCACGAGAAAAGCCAACCCATACAGAGGCTGACTATTTCATCTTGGATTTTCTGATTGTCTTTTGGCTATTTTCACTACTATTTCAGCAAATCCGGTCACTATCACAACAACAAAATCCGGTTCTGGGGTAAGAAGGCTGAAAAGGTGTTGCAAGTGGAGCAGATACCCGGATATTATACACGGTTTACAGTTGCTGCAATGGAAGACGATTATACCCAAGATGACACGCTGGGCAGCGCTATATTCACAGTGGTGGGCCCGGGGCCCAAAGAATATCAAAACTTCTATTTCGAAAACTACATTGCTTTTGATGAGGGTTGTAAACTGAGAGTCAACTTTCAAATTTGGTGCTGAACAGGGATTATGAAGCTTTCCAATGAAAGCTCTGCTTACAAGACAATGAAGTCTTACTGTGCATAAATTAATGACTCAAAAATATATTTGAAAATTAAACTATTCGTCTCTATGCGCTAAATTGGTGTGAAGTCAAGAGCAGTTGGCTAGATAGAACTAGAAGACCTACCTCCTGTAGCTGGTGTTGTGTACTATTACAACTGATTTTAGTTACGAAACTATAGATATATATGCGATCATAAGTCAACTAACACTGAGCTGTGATAGTCCACAACAGCTAGTTGCACAATTTTAAAGAAATTTGGATAATCGGACTAGGATATTATCCACTTTTTAACTCTGCCTTCAGGATCGCTTAAAATACGCAGCTCACAAACCTTTCTAAATAGAAATTGAACTTGTACAGTACAACAGCAACTACAACATTTTAACCTCAGGGCGTGCAAGCCAATCCCATCAATTCGCAATTTGAGGAAATTGTCCGAAAATGAACCTCATGTCGGTACGGTAGTATTGTTACATGTTACGTCTACCAATTATACTCATGATTAAGCAATTGTGTTTATTAAACAAGCAAGAGATTTGTGCAAAAGAAGCTTTGATTAGTGGGAAGTGATGTAAACGGTTTAAATGGTTGCCGTCAGGTCAACCATGGTTCTACTGCGAGCACAATTTTTTAAATGTTTATTTTAATTACGTATTTTTGTTGCGCAAAGGTTCTAGCCATACATTAACATAGGGTCGGGTCCTGGGGGGCTTGTCCCCAAAAAATTTTGAGGGGGCTTGTACCTCAAGAATAAATTCGTAAAATTTTTCGAAAAATTAGTTCTAATTTTATTAAAATTTGCAATTTTTTGCCAAAATTTGCAAAAAATCTTCAATTTGTGGAATAAATTTCAAAATTCTGCCCGATTTTTCCGATAAATTAAACATTTTAGCTAAAAAATTCCGGCAATGCCGGAAATTTTTTGAAATTCTACTGTAAAAACTAATTTTTCCGGCTATTTTCGGTTACCCCTTGGCCATTTTTTCTTTACCCCTTGTCCCCGACGGCGATAGGGCTTGTACCTTGTCCGGGTTGGGGGGGGGGCTTGGAACCCCCCAGACCCCCCCGCGTTAACCTATGGTTCTAGCAGCAAAATAGGCTCACCTAAATGTAAACTGGAGAAGATTGGGGGAGAATTAACATTCTTTATTCGTTTAAACTATTCACATAACAGTAACAATGAATAGCGTATTTGAATTGCCAGAGTAACAATATTATAAAACTGAAAGGATACGTTACGGGGAAAAAAGAATAACAAAACTAAGAAAGGTACGAGACATGTTAAATTTTGAGTTCAAGAATACTGTTCGGTTTGATGATGGCTCTGGCGTGGAAAGGCAGGAGTCCTAGAAATGACTCTTGGATCGTTTCGGGATCGGTCGCCAATTCTTGAACACCCAAGACAGAGAGTACAGATTCGTGGAAGAGTGTAAACTCCGCAGGTTCAGTACCATCCACGCTGGCAGCCACCTTCGCCACTGCTGAGAGTTTGGGAGTGTTTTCAGACTGAAGGCTATATTCTCGACGGCAGCGTCGATTTGGACACTGAAAAAGCTGCAGACCGCCGTCAATGAGTGTAAGCTTCTTTTGCTGGCATTCCGCTCTGGTGCAGGCAGAGTATGTATTCAAATAAACTAATCCTACAAAGTAATAAAGATAAAATTAATCTTCGTGTATGTACATTGCAATGGAAAATGTTTTTAATGAGCAAATGTCAAGTAGGAAGAATTAAGGAAAGTATTAGTGCGAAGCATGAAAAATAGTTTGTGAGATACGCTTACCCTCAATGGTAACGCGCTTATAATCGTCTTCGTCTTCTGTAGTTTCGTAGTCAGGAATGGCGACTTCTTCAGCTGGTGACAAATGCTATAAATGGAAATGTGGAAAAGTGTAAGCTTGTAAATAAGTAATAACTAAAAGCATATGGACAATCTTGTGTCAGTAAAGAAATAATAACTAAAAGTATATGGACAATCTTGTGTCAGCATGTGCGATGCTAGAAATGCAAATATGTAGAAATGTAGCTTGTAAAGAAATAATAATTAAAAGCGGATGGACAGAATCGTCAGGTGTATGGGGCAGTTTAGTTGAGGTGAAGCTCCAATAATTCTGCTATCAAGAGTAGGAGGTGCTGACGTTTATACTAGCTGTAGTAGTGGAAGTAAATGAAAAATATTAGTGTACAGAGAGTACGTACCTCTATAGTAGTACCGTCAGTAGTAGCAAGAACAGGCTTGCCATAAAGCTTTGTCCTGGAAAGATTGGACATTGCAACATGAGTGCCAGGGCCTTAGTTTGTGAGCCGCCTCTGAATGGTCTCTGAAGCATCTAATCTTCATGGACTCGCCGCTCCCGTCTCGAAGTTTGATGTTGGAAATGGACACAAATTTTCCCTTGATGTCTCTTTTGAGTGGGAGGTCTATCTGGAAAAGAAATGTTCAAGTAATCACAATATATATTAATGTAGTTAAAAGCTGAATGTTTGTCATAGTCAAGCTATTTTGCAGTGATAAGCCAGTTATGTAAAAAGGCCGACTAGACAGAGTTATTGAGAAAGAAAGTAGAAATACACAACTTAGCAAAATAGACCTTTTCAACTCTTCCGTTAATTCGCTTTGACTGTGGAGAGTTCTCATTCTTCAATGTTGCCAGAGATGTGTAACTTGCTTTGTTGGACTATGAGCGTTGACAGCAGTGGAATTTCGTCTGGATAAGTGAACTGCTTCGCGGGAACGCGATAGAGATGAAATTAAAATATATATTTAGTGAAATAGAAAGAGAAGAATGTTGAATATAATGTTGAATGCTATTCTGACAGTAAAGAAAATAATGGAGAAAAATGGTGTGCGACAGAAAGTTTTAGATCAAGGTTAGGGATTGGTTTGATTGCTGTGGTATTACGTTAACACCAGACATGTGCTTGTGGGGTTTCCCCCCAGACATGGAGCTCACCCCCTAGAGGGTCGCTCACCCCCTCCCCCAGAATCCAGATTTTTCCTTTTGTGGGCAAAAAAGGCTTTCCGGTCCCCCCCTCAAATTCCGCCTCCTGCACAAGTATGGTTAACACAGTAAACATTTCAAAGATATCTACAAGCAACATAGGTTTTTACCCACGAAGAAGTTGTAATAATAATTTTCTTTTCCTCAGTGTTGAATGCTACCTTTCCAATGTGATAGGTTTGTCCTTCTGAAATAGAGTCGAGCAGTGCGCCCTTGTGGACTGTAGCAACGGCTTAGGCACTGTTGTCGTTGACTAGGATGTCGCGGCATCTTCTGTCCTGATCGTAGACTTTGTATTCTCGAATTGGGCCCAATTGTCCGCTCGAATAGTGATGATGGTCCGTAGGGTTGACTCTTCGGAAGGCAGCTTATCTAAGAGCTTCTTCAAATTTACGAGGCCGGTATCTGTAGCAGAATATGTAATATTGTCTGTGAAAAAATAAACAGAAAGTAAAAATGTCGCAATCTTTTCTAAGAAGGCAGAACTAATGGCTGTTCATTAAAAAGATAACTGGAATGCAATGTTAAAGGTTGCATAGCCACAGTAAGTTAGAAGACTAAGCATATACTCACCAGGACCCATGTCAAATGACTTCAGCTGATCAGTAGGATCAATCCCGATGTGAAGCGTTAAATGAGCACCTTTTATATGCCTATGTCCAACTAATTTAATGCAAGAAATATGCAAATTGGCTTTGCATCTGAGGATTATGTCTGTCAGGATTTGTAATATTAATGTTGGAGGCCCAAATGTTCAGTTATGAATAACCTGAAACTGTATAAATTCGGCGACATTGTATTAGGTTTTGTGATTTGTTTGTTTGTGCTTATTTTTGCATCTAATTGTTAATTGTCGTAGGTAGAATTCTAAGCGATAAAGCGGAATCTGTCATTAGGATGCTTAACCTGTGTTGGTATATCTGTGGTTACGAATGTGTTACTTGTTAAAAGCGCATTGATTCCAGCAATACGCAGTTAGCATTCAATCAGCAAATTGTTTGCGTACTCTTTAGGGGCCTATTTCTAACGTTCATTATTCCAAGAGTCTATTATAGGAAGAGTGAGATACTCAGCTCTTCCTAGCAGAATAAGCTATCCAGATGCTGGTACATGAGGAACGAAATTTGGGATTGGTTATCATTGTTAATTACTGAGCATCTTATTCTATTTGGAAGAGCAGTCTCTCTCTTCCTACTATAAATTCTTAATGTTTCAAGCATTTGTTGTAAATTCGTTCTGTGTTAAGTTTAAGTTCCCATATTTAAGGCATTATTTGTCAATTTTCAACTGATGGGTCACTTGTAATGGGGTGCTTACGACTCGACATATAGAAAAGCGTATTGACTGGCGGTACGTGCAGTAGGTTACACAATTTGGCATGCGACGGCTTTTTGCCTCCCGTGCCTGGCTTAACATAGCTGACATTAGAAAGCCTGAAGCGCGTTATAGAGAGGATGTTAGCAGTTGTCATGTTTCAGGCACTGTAACTAAAACTTAAGCTGAAACTATTTGTGGAGAATATCTTTAACTGAAACTGAAACTAAAATTATTTTAGGCCACTGACTGAAATGGAAACTGAAATTATTTTTCCAGCGACTGAAAATGAAACTGAAACCAGTTTTAGCAAGGACCTGAAATTTTGTCTAAAAGCTGAAAGTGAAACTCCGCCTGAATGGAAAACTCCAATAGAAATTATTTTGTTTTCCCGACTGAAACTGAAACTGTAACAGAAATCATATTGGATCGGCAACTGAAACTGAAACTGAATCTGTAACTGAAAATATCTTGAATTGCCTATTGAAACTGAAACTGAAACTGAAACTAAAATAGTCAACTGAAATGACAGTAGCTGGCAGTAATACTAAGTGTTATTGTGTAGGTTTTCTTGGAAGGCATTGAATTGGTCTATCATGCGGTATTCGTTAGCAATGACTTCGTTGTCAGCATAGATGCGTTGAGTTCAAAGAGATGTAACATACAGTTGTCAGCATAGATGCGTTGAGTTCAAAGAGATGTAACATACAGTCCTTCGGAGCATGTCACTCTGGATAGAGCGACGTATGCTTGTCCTGAAGTAAATATCTTGGGTCCAACGTTTACACAAACTGAGGTTAGAGTTAATCCTTGTGCTTTATGGATAGTAGTGGCCCATGCACTGCATAGTGGAAATTGTATTCTGGTAATGTAGCGCCCCTTGTGCACGTATTTTGTTGCAGTTCTGAGTAAGTAGTGTTTTTCTTTTGTTGGGCTGAGGTATGGTTTGCATTATCATCTAGTTCAATTTCTATGGCATCGGATAAGATTTGGGTAAGAATGCCGATTGACTCGTTGTCTAATTTATGTTGTATGGATAAATTCTTTGTTACCATAACTTTAGAATTAATTTTGATGTAGAGTATTTTAAAGAGACCACCAGCTTCTCTGTCATCCTTTGGAGTGAGGTTGTGAGGAACTGTGCAGCCACTGGCAACATCAGAAGCACTATAAATGTCCTCTGCTGTAAATGTGACTAACTCTTGTTTGTTAGGATATTTGTTTCATCACCGCATTATTAATTTCTGCGGCCTGCCGCCTTGTTGGGTACAAGTGCAAAGGAATAGCATCCGTTTTTGCTGGAATCATTTGTTGGTTGAGTTATGTTTCAGTTATAAATGCCATTCGTACTCGTTTGAGCATATCTGCGAATGTTGTGTCCGCTGATTGTCGTATTTTTTTTTGCAGGTTAAATTGGGTGAAACTTAGACCATAGTTCTTTACATTTGAAAGCATAGTGTCCTCTTACAGGATTTAGCTGGAAAAATCTCCTGAAACGATGACGCTTATTCCACCAAATTCAGCGTCCGAGTCAAAAATTGAACATAGTCGTCTGTGTATGTGCTCTAGCATTTTCTCACTAACCATGCTTATTTCATCTATTATTAAGCAACAAACATAGTTAAATTGTCTGAGTTTATACAGAGCAACAATGGAAAGCGGTGAGTACTGTGGTTCATAGCCGTGCTGTACAGGAAGTTTTAATAAGGAATGTATCGTTGTTCCTCCAATTTGTAATGCCGCTTTTCCAGTTGGAGCTGCTAGTAGACATGTTTGGTCATTATTCAGAATTGTAATTAGGCTGTTAACTAAGCATTTTAATACGAATGTTGGAACATATGGACCGAGGGACGTTTTTTGGATTTGGCTAAGCAGGTCTTAGCGGTCGAGAAAATCGGCGGCCAAATGCACAGTAACACAGAATTTCTCAGTTTTTAGTTCCTTTAGTTCCTTTCAGGAATGTTTACAAGACAAAGAGCTAATATTTCCAAAAGTACAAAGAAATTCTCTATACAATAAACTAAGATATGTAATGTATGTAATGTATCTTTTAACTGGTTACTGGGCAAAATTCTAGCTTTGTGCAAGCAATGCTTTTTGCCTGGCTTGACCTTCACCCTTCTGTCAGTGTCTCCCGTACCTATTCTGTTTTCTGACCAGTTAGAACCGGTAGCTTAGAAAAAAAGCAGGAGAAAATAAGGTACCAGGAGAAAATTGAACTGGAAAAAAATTTTGCAAAATCTTTATCAAAAAATGGTTTAGACGACGATATTTTCAGAAATTTGTATTGACTAAGCGAAATAAAGCTATAAAACCAAGAGTACATAATAGATAAGAGTATGACAGCTGGCAGCTTCTCTGTTATCAGCTGCAAGTACATGCTCTGCACGCTAACGGCTGACCCCATACACAAACGTGTACCTAGTGACCCCCCCCACAAATCAGTACCCAGTACACGTTTCTGTACGTTCACTCGCCGTATCTTTACGTGTTAAAGCTCGAAAACACAACGCCTGCGAGCGTCTAATTTGTGTCTGCTTCGAGCTTTAGAACGCTAAGATAGCGGCCAAATTTGTTTGAAGTGAGCATACACGTTTGTGGGGGGGGGGTCAGCCGTTAGCGTGCAGAGCATGTACCTGCAACTAATAACAGAGAGCTTGCCAGCTGTCACACTCTTATCTATTATGTACTCTTGGTAACATTTACAGCAGAGGACATTTTTAGTGATTCTGATGTTGCCAGTGGCTGCACAGTTCCTCACAACCTCATTCCAAAGGATGACAGAGAAGCTGGTGGTCTCTTTAAAATACTATACATCAAAATTAATTCTAAAGTTATGGTAACAAAGAATTTATCCATACAACATAAATTAGACAACGGGTCAATCGGCATTGTTACCCAAATCTTATCCGATACCATAGAAATTGAACTAGATCATAAAGCAAACCATACCACAGCCCAACAAAAGAACACTACTTACTCAGAACTTCAACAAAATACGTGCACAAGGGGCGCTACATTACGAGAATACAATTTCCTATCTTATCTATTATGTACTCTTGATAAAACTTATACAGCCGATACTCATAAGTGCTATGAATGAAGTGAATGAATGAATGAATGAATGAATAAAAAATGAAAGTACCACAGTTTATCTCACAACTTTATTATTTCTCATCGGAAGCCATTGTATGGATCTTAAGATTATCTGTAAAAGTATTCAAGATAACAAGGCATGTGCGCCTTTCGATTGTGAGACACTTCGTCACACTATTGTTCTCTCTGGGTACTTGACCTTAGACTTAAATAGTAAGAAAGCGTTTAACTGTAATGTTGAAAGTGGGGCAATAGTTAAAAAATTAGAAGTATTTGAATATGCGTTTATTATTTATTCTTTATTTTGGTAAAACTTCTATAAAATGTTAATAAAGTTCAAATATTAATAAATAATAAATAAAATTTGACTAATTTAAATGACAAAATTTTCTGTATTTTCCTTATAAGCAAAATATGCTTTGATTTAAAGATCTGCAAGAGTTTGCAGAAAAAATCTATACTTTCAAATCAAACCATTAGCCAAAATATGGTACCTTTACAGTTATATAACATTGTTTTAGAACTTTTGAAAAGCAATACAAAACATTATTGGTTACCATAAAGTATTGCTGTAGTGTACAAAAATCGGCTCACGCTTAATACATAGCTTACCATGTCCCCCTCCCTTTCCTTCCCGTTGCCAATTGAGCGTAAACGGCATTCCCTTACGCATTCACAAAAAGTGCAATTAAAGTATGGCGAAGTGTCTTAGTGGCGAGGTAGATGATTTGGAATTCCTTTTGTGTTGCTGTTAACCGATACGAAAGCTTCAAAACCAAAAGAGTAAATTTAGTTGATGAGATGAAAGAGGTTGCCGATTTTTACTATGATCGTACGTGTGAAATGAAACTAGTGGATTCTTAAATTAAATCGGATCAATTCTATACCAGAAAGCTAAAGCCGCCGGTGTTAACTTTGATGGTCATACATTCAAACATTCGATGATTGCTTTGCTCATATGGAAAACGCTAGTTGGTTCGATCAAAAGTACATAATAGATAAGAGTGTGATAGCTGGCAGGCTCTCTGTTATCAGCTGCAGGTACATGCTCTGTTCGCTAACGGCTGACCCTCCACAAATGTGTATGCTCACTTCAAAGAAATTCTCACGCTATCTTTGCGTTCTAAGCTCGCAACAGATGCACATTGAACTAACTGAGTAGTTGTGTTTTCGAGCTTCAGCATGCAAGCGTAGCGACCAAATTTCTTTGAAGTGAACATACACGTTTGTGGGGGGGCAGCCGTTAGCGAACAAAGCATGTACCTGCAGCTGATAACAGAGCACCTGCCAGCTGTCACACTCTTATTTATTATGTACTCTTGATATTATTTATCAAAAGCTTACGAACAATTGTATCGTTATTTCTGGTTTTCTGTATTCGAATGCTCCCTCGATGACACTTTACTTTGAATTTTCAGCTGGCATCTTACGAATTAAACTTAATGGGCTGTTTAAGCTTTTTACTTATGGAACTAAACAATAAGCTATTCGACTGCGACAATTCTGTACAACTTTATGAACTGCTAAAAGCATATAATATGAAATTTGGAAATGTTATTGCTTAGCATATCACTTTAGTTATTCAAGAAATGGTCCGATACGTTAGCTAACTTTTATTTTACCCATTCAACTTCAGCAGAATTCATTTCAAAAAATTTAATCAGCTTTATTCTGCGGCTAGATTAATGAAAATATTTACTTTTAACAAATACTTATCAATTCAAAGAAGTTGATCTATTGTGTGTCTATTAATACATTTGAAGAGATTTCGTAAAGTCACATTTTCTATTAATTGCAGAACAAGATTGTAAATCTTTAAGTTGTACCTAGTTTAAGAAAGGCACATTATAACGAGATTTCGTAGTCACATTTTCTATTAAATGCAGAACAAGATTGCAAATTTTTAAGTTGTTCCTAGTTTAAGAAAGGTAGAATCCTTTTGGAGACATTTAAGGACTGCTCGAAAAATAATCAATTGCGAAGGCTGTTAAATACAAAATATGACTTAACCGAATCCATTTCTATTCAGGGGAATTCAACTATAAGTATATGAAACAATGGTATGATAAATACATTTCAATGCAGATTACCATGAAATTCAAATAACATTGATTGCATTCAAAGGGTCAAAATTATTATAATCTGTCTCAGTATTTTTTGACGCATACATTTCGTATCCACTGCAACATTTACCATATCTACAAGAAATGAAGTCATCAATTTCTTCCGCACCTTTTCCACATTCAAAGCCGTGTTTCTCCAGGATCGATTGTCCCGCTGTTATGGAATCTTGAAAATATGCTGCTGCAAACCGTAGATATTCAAATAATATGTTCGTACAGGTAGCACTTGTAGCATCATTTTGGCGGGCTCACATTTTGAAAACGCAATCTTCCTTTCACCAAATCCTTGACCAACAAAATTTATTTCAGCAATTATGTGATTCGGAGACATGAACACCTGGAGTTTTTGGATCCATTCGCCAAAAAATCTAACTATGAACTCCACATCAGATCAAACCGCTTTCCGAAATTTTCCAAAGAATATAGGAAACATAAACCCCGCTTTGCTAGCAACCTTGTTCGAAAGTGATGGCTTAGTAGACCGGCTCCTTCTATTACAACAAGTTCCTTAGGGTCTTCTACCCTTGGAAATATTAGTATGTTAGTATTCCTGCAAACGAATCCTGATTATCCTGATGCTTCAGATCTAAGTTTTTTGCTGAAGTCATACTTAGCGAAAAGGACAATGGGCCCTTATATAGGCTTTTTGGCACGGTAAAATATGTTTCGGTCCTTGCAGTGACATGACAGTGGTGTCCACTTGCAATTGAGTTTTTCCCGTGAAATGTTAAGATTTAAAGGACGATGGAATAATATATATGGAGAGAATTGATCCAGCGCTTGAAGGGGATGGCTGCAAAGATTTGTAGACATCCTGCAAAATTCAAAAAAATTTCGAACCATCTTTGCAGCCATCCCCTTGAAGCCCCCCCCCTCGCCTTGGAACAACAGTTACGACCACAACAACGACGACAACAACAGCAGCAGCATCAACACCAACTGCATCTGCCACAACAACAGCAACACCTATCCAGGAGCCCCCCTCGCTCGCCAGGGGTTACCAGGCGAGTGGTAAGCACAAACTCAAAGTATGTTAATTTAATTTATTTCTTTTAAACGGCTTGGGGGGTGAAAAAGGTCCCCCCGGGTCCCTGTCTTATTAAAATTTGTTTAAATATTTACCAGCTTAGTTCAAGTGTAGGTGTGTAGAACAGTTCAAGTGTTGAACAGTTCAAGTGTACTGTTCAAGTGTTTAAATGTTTAAATGTTTAAATATCACGGCTTTAAAGCTTACGCAACACAAAAGGCTGATCAGATTGGGAGAAGGTACCATCTGCATCAATCGGCCGCAAACATGAGACTTTGGATCCTAAGGATCCCTCAATAAAATTACGATGTTTTGTTTTTCAAACGGGCCAGCTGGCACCGCACTTTAGCAATCCCCCCTTCCCACCTATGTCAATTAATTGTCCGAGAGTTAAGGGACGGCCGCCTTCGGGTGGAGCTGCCGAGGTGCGTTCATCGCATAGACGGTGATGGACAAATCTCCAGCCTTGGTAAACGCCTCGGGTAATTGTGAAGACAATTATTCGGTGTCAGCCAATCACCCTTCCCCAATAGTCAAAATTTAAAATTATCGTGGCTGACACTACTCCTAACCGGTGCACATCCAACTGGAGTGGGGCGTACGAAAAAAATATATATATGTTATTAACGGTGGCAGATACGGCATAGGCATTAACGGTGGCAGATACATAAGCAGTCTCCATTTATTTTACAATCTAATCTGTGCACCCGCATACGACATCTTTCAGCAACTACTTTTCACAAAGTATAACCTAATTTGCATAACATACACATCTCATCAATTTAATTTCTCTACATATTATGTGATCTTACAAAGCAAAGAAGTTTGGTCCAACGACTTTTAGATAAAACCAGTTTCCGAAACCCCCTTACATGTTCATCACATACGAGCATGGACTCAGCTAAAATTTAAGCTGTGATGCAGAGCGAAATGCACAGAGAATAATGTATAGTAGCCGGCTACGCTGAGGCGTAGCCGGAAAAATGTACATTTTCAATACGTAACATTTTGCCAGTAATCATTTATCTCTCTCATGATACGTGTATACGTAACCTGTGTATGTATGCCTATGTAGGTACACTGTAGGGTCACTGTTAACATTGGGTATATAATCCGTACTAAGACACGTGCACCAATGCGTAAATTGCATATAAAAAGGATAGAGAGAGAAGTGACCACTTAGTTTAACGTTAAACTATGTGGCCACTTAGTTTAACGTTAAATCCAGTGGCCTTAACGGGTCCCCTAGTTTAACGCGACATATACACCTACAGATCCACAACTTAGAATTTTCTGAAAGCAATGGAAATGAGCTGCAGGAATTTTGTAACAAGTGGGTTCCTAAACTGCAACTGCTACTACCACCAGGAAAAATGGAATTGTTTTACGTGATATCAAGAGTGATATTAAAGCTCTTAACTGGTACTTTGCAGACCCATCACAAAACTGCATTGAGCTATCCAATATGGAATTGGTCAAAATACCATCTACAGCCGATAATGAATCACTAACTGATCATCAAGGGTGCCCCGCCTACGTGAGTCCTGAATTACTAGTCTTGAACCCGAACTATGCTGGGAAGCCCGCTGATATCTGGAGATTTGGAGTATTGTTGTATGTTATGGCATATGGCAAGTATCCATTTTATCATTCAACTCCTTCCGGCTTATTCATAAGAATCAGACATGGAGTCTTCTCTTTCCCATCTAATCCGGATACGTCAGGCTTATTAAAATAAGTTATTCGAAGCCTGTTTCAAATGAATCACAACTTCTGAAGCATCCATTGTTTCAATTTACGTTTTGGGAGGAATAAAATTTTACTAAAACAATTTGCAGGCGTTGTGCCATACTGACAATAAACATACCTTCTATTTTAACAATTACTCATTTTGACAAAAGTAATTGCTTCATACAATGTTCTACATCATTTTTACCAATGAGGAACCTTCCAATGCCAACATCGAAGCCTTTTTCTATCCAACAGCTGTCTTGAGATGAGACAACTACAAAAAACAGAAATTTTTTAATTGAATTGTATTCTTCCCTTATAGTGTCACAAGTTAAATTTGTTGGGGGTAGCAGTGTAGATATTTTGGGTGAACTAATATAGAATATATCATTATGGCCTATTTCTACAGCATTGTACTGCGGGAATCCAACTCTCACTATGGTGTGACTTTCAGACATAAATACTTGGAGCTTGGGTAACCAAAGATCAAAAAACATCTTAATTTTTCTTCATGAGTTGAATGAAAACCACGGCGAAATATTTCTAAAGAGTATAAGAAATATGATCCACGTCGACACAATATAGTTGTTCGAAAGAATGAAGAATAAATACCAGTTCCTTCAATAACTACCAACTTTAGTGGATTTTTGGAAGGTAACACTGGATCATTGAGAGCAGGAGTGTCTGCTCCAGTCCAAACAACTGGCATTCTGATGCTGAAATTTAGTTACGTATGCTTTTATACTTGCGAACTTAAATTTGTCTATATTGTGAGTACGACTGGATGACATGATTTATACCGATGACTTAAATAATTGAGTTGTACCATAATTAAAACATGCAAAGTTGGCTTTATTGAAAAATAAATATCACTAGAAATCATTACACTAAATCACTGAAATATTTTCTGTAAGTTCATTGTCTACGGAACATTCTCTATTTGTTTGCTTTCTTCTGTGGCATGTTGGGCGGTTTCACTGTCCTCTTCATAGTTGGCTAACTTTTGTCAAGTTCATCACGCACTTCATCAGGATTTCCCCAGCCATATTCTCACCCATCTATTGATCACGATCTGTGATTCGATCAACATCCAACCCGTTTCCCCAGTGCAGATCAAATCGTGTGCAAAACACAATAATGGAATCAGTCGTATCAATAAGAATTTTGACTGAATTATGGCAACGTCTTCGGAGTGCCGATAGGGTTAGAATTTTTTAAGTGCAAGCATGTCAAAGTCAATGACTTAAAATGCCTGTTCGGGTGTCAGCCCTTTGGAGACAGTAGCAAATTATCCGTTTCTGTGAGTTCAACAATAATTTTGTCATCGTTTTGAAAATAATAATTTTTTAGACAGTTTGGGTTTCTCAACTTCTTCTTCTTCTTTCTTCGTCTTATTCGAATTTCGAATTGCACAATATCTATTCTTGACATAGATTTGGAGAAGAGTGGGAACGCTGAAGAAAAACGACTATAGTAGGCTTCAAAAGATATATTGTGCCAATTTTTTTCTGAAATGGTTAAGTTAAACAAGAAAGCTCGGTATTTCGAGAAAAATGTAAGTGTGAAAGTTTTGTCTGATTTTTGTGCAAGCTTGGGGTCTACTGTTCCAAAAAAACATCGAACACAAAATCCTTCAAAATGGAGTGATTAGTAATGGAACAGTGACGTGAAATATACTTATTTTGACAAAATAAGCATTGCTGACATTAATTAAATCCTGTTCGTGGTCAAGAATTACGCAGCTCAATTTTACTCGCATGCGTGGTTAGACGAGCTAATCTTGATTTCCATTTTTCATGCTTGAAGCACACGACTACAAACAAATTTAACCGTGGACTGCACCAATAAAGTTTAAGAATAGTAGCAGAATAGCCGACAGTAAACTACTGGATTTCCATTCAAAAATAGGACATAGCCTTCTGCTATTCGGTAGCTACTCTTAAATGTTTTGGAGCAGCCCAGGGTAAGATTCAGTAGACTGCTAAATTTACCAATTTTTAGAGGGACCACTTCTGAAATACGACTATAATTAACACGACTGTTATCTGCGGTGAAAAACTAGAGCCATAGTGATGATATCTCGGTCGGACAGATCGAACCTTCTTTCTGTACAAATTCCAACACTCCCACCATCTCCAAGGCGTGTGGTATAAGGCAACTAGTTAATCCCCACCACTTTCACCAACGGCAACACCTAGCTAAGTTAAATTAGCTAAATACTGCTGCAAGGAGCCTACTCTATTCCCGGAGTGAAATATTTCGCGAAAATTTGTCTTTCGAGACTTCATTTTTCGAGACACATTGTTTCGGGACTTTTTAGTATTTTGAAATTTTCGTCTGAAATTGAAATTTGAAATTTGTGAAACTTTGAAAGTCTCAATACATTTTCAAAAGTCTCGGAATATTTTCAAAAGTCTCAAAATATTTTCATATAAGTCTCGAAATATTTTCAAAAGTCTCGGAATATTTTCAAAAGTCTCAAAATATTTTCATATATGTCTCGAAATATTTTCATAAGTCTCGACACATTTTAAAAAGTCTCGAAATATTTTACAAAGTCTGGAAACATATTTTTGTAAAGTCTAAACAAATTCGTAAAATGTCTTAAAACAATTTTTAAAAGTCTCGAAAGTTGAAAATACTTCGAGACAAATCCCAACTCTCTGGAAACCTTCGGCACTCACTGTGGACTTAAAGCTGACATAGCCATTAATGTACGTTTATTATTTTGAACAAACTACAAATTTCAGTAAAAACATTCAGCACTGAATACACTTATAAGCTCTTTTTGTTTGGAACGCTATTCGACATTGCTTTGAAGCCTTCCTGCTGGCCTCTGCTTCCACGCTGGCCAAGATGCTGGTGTTTATGCTGTATAGATATGCGTCTTTGCTGGACCCGCTGCGCGGACATTCATCTTGGTTATGACACTATCAAGCTAAAAATTCCATCCCTTGGTGGAACTTGCGAATTGGCTGAAAATTAGAGCGCATTGGACAGCTGTTAAAGCGCATTGCTTTGCGCTTTAATTTCCAGCTAATTCGAATTAGGCCAAAGTTAAAGCGCATTAACTAGGTTGCTATTATGCACTCATCTTATATACTTCAACACTTGGCATATAAAGTCATATAAGTGACTACGCTAAAGCCAGTCCACATCGTTTTCCTCTTTTCTGTTTTACTGGACAGCTGTCGAACAAAGACTTTCGTTTGTCTTTGTCTTTCATATTATAACAGTTGTTTACAAAGCAGGAATTGTCATTAAAGAAATATCCGTGTCATTAAACTTGCCCTCATTTAATCAGTTCCCTCAATAGTGTTGGCACATTTGAAGTTTAATTCTGACATTTACACAGTTATTTGGCGCATAAGCTTCTAAAACAGTAAAACATGTTTTCTTAGTGTTCACTTTGGAGTCTCGTTTAGTGATAAATAGTGATATATAAATTTAACAATTTAACAATGACTTGCTTTTTATTCTTATTTTTTCAATTAAATTAAAATTAATTCTTCCTTTTGAAATCAATTGGAATAAGTATCATGTTAGTTTATTTTTATATCAAGCCAATACGTATTCATTAATAATTTTATATTCCTATCCAACAGCAGTGCCAGCCAATGATGACTGACACTGAAGTCTAATTGAAGTTTTCTTTTTCCTTAGACGTCTACATGCGAAGTAAATTTGAAATTCTGCAGAAACATTGTGCTAGGTCCCTACATCCCTACTTTGATTTATACTTAAAATATTTTGCGAATTTTTATCAGAAAACTGTAGGTTCGGATCACAGGATATGTCAGCGTGATAATAGCTATTATTTATAAAATTTATAAGATGTCAAAGTTTCGCTACTATTAATTATGCTGCCTCGATTATTTGTAAAGCAGCCAAAATTGATGCAAACGTAGACGAAAAGCCAATAATTACATGACATGCCTAAATTTTGCCGATTCTTTTTCTGTGACTGCAAATTTTTTTATTAACTGTTATAACTTGTTTTACATACAATACCTGATTTTAGCTTTGCAGTATCATATTAGCTCCAAAATACCAAGTTCTCATAGGAGGAATTCTTCCCTTAGTTTTAGGGGGGGGGGGGTGGAATTTATTCAATGATCCGTAGTTTCTAGTTTTAGCCGGTTAGCTAGTTAAGTTAGCCGCCAGGAAAAATATATTCGACTGTCTGATGATGGGGTGACTTATATTACCTGTGCCTGACCTTCATATATCGGCATACATGTTTCTAGCGAGAGCATGGCTTAGTGCCTGATCATCATATATTAGTTTTCAGCGAGACTACGACATAATACATATATAGTTAATTCGAAATAGCTGGAAACTAAAGCGCACTAAGTCAAACGTCAAAGCGCGCTAGACAGCTGTTAAAGCGCAATACTTTGCGCCCTAATTTTCGGCTAATGCGCTAAGTTCCTGCACACGGTGGAAGTTTTAGCTTGATAATGCCATTTTGCTAATTTAACCTTTTGCCTTGCCAATTTTGTTCTCGTGGTATCGTGTTTCAATTTTAATTCAACGTCTAAGGGCGTTCTTCTTCATTTTATTTCAATTTTTAGAGACCATAAATGATTAAGTGACCAAATTGACAACTTTGTCCACATAAACACGAAAGCTTAAACTACTCTCCTTAAACGACATTGTTGGTATACCCGGAAATGAAAGAATATTACATCGTGAAAGTTTCACTTTTTGCGATAATTTGACGATGATTAGAATCTATCAGGATAACCGCCAAAGTTGACAAAAATTTACACTGGAGAAAAGTTCAAACTTCAGCGGCGGGTTCTGACCGCATTTCTACAACTAGGAGGTCGTCAATACCTTTATGGATAGCTCTACCTGGTCTTACGAAAGTTCCTAAAAGAAAAACATTATAACTTGAAAATTCAATTTTTGGCGATGTTTTTTCCGAATTACGGTAGAATGCCAAAATTGCTATTTGGCCAAGTTTGAGGAGTAGGAAAAATATGGAAACAACACGTACATATATTTTGAATAAGCTACAAATTTCGTCAAAACATTCAACAATGAACACACTCTTGTTTATTAAGCTCTTTATATGTTTGGAACAATTTTGGACATGTTTTCGAATGCTTCTTGCAGGCCCCTGTTTTCATGCTGACCATTACAGGCTGGTATTGATATTATATTCGTTTTTGCTGGACCCACTGCGTGGACTTCCACCTTTGTTATGCTAATTTAGCTTTACCATGTAGCTTTTGTTTTTCGTAGTGTCATGTTTCTTCTTTAATGCAACTTCTAAAATGCGGATTTCTCCATTTTATGGAAATTTTAAGGTGATTATCTAGACACAATAGACAGTTTTGTTTTACAATTTGTTTTGATTGCGATTAAAGAACAAATACTATATGTTTAAACCACGCGTGTTTTACACATCCTTGTTGACAGTCTACAGTGATATTCATTGACATTTTAATAACTCCTTAGCGTGGTCAAAAACGCTCAGAATCGACCGCCAAAGTTGACAAAAAATTACACGCTGGCAATGTTAAAACTTCAGCGGCGGGTGCTGAGCGCATTTATACACCTGGGGGGGGGGGGTCAATACCTATATAGATAGTTCTATGTGCTCTACAAATGCTTAAAAATAAATAAATCAATAAAAATGAATCAAAGATTAATAATTCACTTCGCATTAACTTGTATTTAGCAAAGTTGGAGAAATACTGTCAAACCTTAGTATGAATGTATCCTGAACCACCAAAGATGTATCACACACCGATAACAGTAATTGTTGCGTTTGTTTTAGATTATTCTTCTGCTTCTGCTTCTTCTACTTCTTTTCTTTTTCTTCTGGAACCAAAATGGTTGAGCTTTTTGGAGACAGCTGTGTTGATAGGCTTAGGAAGGCCAAAGTTCTGTCTTTGCCGTGTTGGTGGCTTAACGGCGCTGGATTAGAAGAGGTCGTTGCCAGGATTCCCGAGATTAAGGGGAGGGGGGTCGCGAATTTTCGAATTTTTTCGAATCTCCGATTTTTCTCATTTTCACATATTTTGTACTTCACATGGGCCCCCACAAAACAAGACAATTGCGCTTGTTGCAAAACTTTCCCTATCATTCACAATAAGCCTCCAAAGGTGACCCGGACATGTGTTAAGCATAGGAAAACGAAAAAGTTAGGAAAATTTTGCGGTAACCAAAGTTGTGCAAGTTGTGCGCTGTGCAAGAGCAAATGAGCTATAACTTGGCACAATGTTAATCTGGACTAGGTAGCGTGTAAATATCTATATGATGTGTTTTTGCGTTAGCTCAGCGATTTTCTATAAATTTTCAAAGTTAGATGAAGTGGGTTTTTGCACAATTCTGACTTGCCAAAATGTCACCAAAGAAATGTTTCGTCATGGCCTGAGCTAACAATTCACTGCACAGCTTTCGCGTATAGATATTAACACAGTACACAAATAGAGGTTCAATTTGCATACGCACAATCTATGCTGCTGCTTGTGAGTAGTTCACAGTTTTGGTTACCGCGTTGGCGTTTTGCTTCAAAATACGTCATTTTCTTAAATTTTTGGATATAATGGTCTATAAGTAGGGTGAAACCCGAGACATTCCAACAAAATTTGGTGTGTCATTGTGCACATATGAAAGAAAGATGTGTGCTAAGTTTCACTGCAATTGCTTGTGTTTTGCGTTGGCTACATACTACGATAGTATGGCGGACACCTATGGGCAAAATTTCAAATTTTCCAAATATAGCCAAATTTTATATCAAATTGAAGTTCTCAATGTCCTGAACATTTTATCTTCTTGCACTAAGTCTCTACAAAGCAGTATGAGAAAGTTAGAGAGCATTAAATTTTGAAGGAAATAACAGTCGGAGTAACCTTGGCCAAATCTTTCAAGTGCCCTTTCTCGCATGTTGCCTGCCTGTCACTGTAATTTCTGCACTAATTTATTAGTGCAGAATTAAGTAATAAATAAACACCAGATTTTTCTGTAGTTGATCCGATCTGAACTCAAAGACACTTTTTTATGTTTTCTTTCAAATTCATCTTACGTTACACATGCTTAAAATAAATTATAAATTGAAAATTTGTTGCTTTTTAGATAATTGCTATCTATGGGGATTCTTGGATAGACGACCTGCAGAATCGAGGCCGTCTGCCCTTTCGATGCTTTGGTTTCCGTGGAGCGGGTCTCGGAAACGGTTCAGCGTCTTTCCCATTCGAACCTTAAGGGGTTTGAAACTGTCGTCATCCTGGCGGGACTTAATGATCAGTCCAAAAAGCCGTCGGATTGGAAAACGTAAGGCAAATTCAGCCCTAAAACGGATGGGAGGTCCATTAGTGTGAGATACTTCCGGGCCAGCGAGAAACTTTGGAATCTCTGCAAGAAGCACCAGGACTAAACCTTTGTCCTCTACTCTATTCCTCCCTTGCAGCGCTACTTTGACGAAAATCCGGCTGTCCGGACCATTGGCGATATGAATTCTGATCCTCCAGAAGGTTCCTCGACACTACCGCAACTACAGCAACGTAGGCAGAGATGTCTACAGATTAACAAAGCGGTATTACCACCTTTCTCATCGCATCCGCAACCTGCAGTTCTAGTGGCTGGATCCGTTCTTTTCCGGATCATCGACTGCAGACTGTGGAAAGAGGACAATTACCACCTCTCGTCGGATGGACTAAAAGAATTTAGCTATTTCCTGGAGGATGCTCTTCGCGATTTGGACGACAGCCACTGGTGGAATATGGACAATGAGGACAAGGAGGACGAGGAAATGGAGGTCGACCAGCAGGAAGACGAGGGGGAGGAATTTGTAGTAGTGGACCAGGTTGGTGAAGGGTAAGAGAAAGAAGAGGAGGAGCACTCCTCGACTCAATCACTACAGGATCCAGCCGCTTATGTACCAGATGCTCCCGTTCGTAAGTGGCTGACGCAGTATTTGTTCTTGCCGACGCCAAGAGAGTATGGTGATACTGCTCAATCCGCTCTTCAGAAAAAACCGATGGCATTCGCTATTCGACTGCGCGGAACCAAACCACAGTGGAATATATTGCTCATCTTCAAAAAAAGGCAATAAAAAACTATGCATTGCCCGGTTTTTCGGCTATTTAACGCATGCATTCAGCGATTGGCAGAAACCGGGCGAGCTGACAAGAGACCATATCTTACTTATTCAGAGATGGCAAGGTGGAGGCATTTTTCCTTGTTTTGGACTGATGTGGGGTTGATCCATCCAGAGTCATAGCTTGATGTACCAACCTCGATAAATTTCTGGAAAGAAGCTTCAGGAGCCATGGATTTCACAAAATTCAGCTCAAATCAGTGGCTTTAAAAGCTACGTTAATGCACAGGAAACGAAGCTACGAAACAAAAAGTGCCAAGCGATGTTCTTGAACCGGGAACTGCATGATTTCCACGAAGTTGCCCGCGTTTTCCGAGAAATTAAGAAAACTATCGAGGCCACGGTGGCACAGATGAAGGCCAAGCAGTCTAAGTTTGGCGAGTTCAGCGATGACGACACATTGTGGATACTGAGCTTTGTGTCTGCCACCTTAGTTCTGCGCCAATGCCATCGTCCTTGTAATATGACGCGAACCGAATTTGAGAAGGCAGAGAGGGTCGAGAGAGGCTACTAGGTGTTTTACGTTGCTAGGATCTTTGAGCACAAGACGGGCAAGACCCGACCTGGTACCTGCATCATGGATCGTCAGCTGAGGAGGGCTATCTATGCCTATTTGAAGGGTTACAGAGTTCATCACAACCCCAAAGATACCAGCCTGAAGGATAGGCTCTTCCTCAATACAAATGGAGGAAAAGTGAGAGTCACTGTCTTGAACCTTCGCTTTCAGCGCCTCTACGCTACAAAGGTCCATTCACTGCGACAATGGCAAGGGTACTTTTGAATACGAGTCTCCACGACATGGACACTAGACGGCATAGGATCCCCGATTTCGATTTCGCTAAGGTTGCAGATTTTCTCAGTCAGATCGTCAATGTAGCGCGGAGCATATACGCAAAGCCTATAAGCGACGTCTTGGTCGACAGCTACCATGTCGCCCGACACAGGGAATCGATGAGTGTCAAAATGCCCAAACAGTTAGTCCTCAGCCACCGCAATTTATACCTTGGCGCTGGCGAGCAAGCCGACGTGGAATCCAAAAGAAGAGAGACAATCAGACCGACGTGGAATCCGACCAAGAGGAGTGAGAAGATGCACAGGATGACCAAGACCAGCCGGCCGTTCCATTACACGAGCGCGATGCTTCTGCTGCAGTGGCTCCTTCAGATGGTGAACCAGGACCGACCCAGGTCGACGTCGACAACGCCGACAACTAAGCATGGGCACGAATATCGAATTATTCGAACAAACATTTGAATTATTTGTTAATTTCTAAGTAAGTATCCAATATTCAGGCGAATTTTCAGAATCTTTGCTGACTTCTGCATTAAAATGAGAGTGATCCCACAAAGAATAGTATATATTATGTGTGCTAAAATTGCAAAGATCTTCAGGTAATCGTTCGGTCCTAGAACTATTATAAATGCACACTCGACTCATCTACAACAGCTTTAGTAGTTGGCCAAATATTTTATTGTACTTTGTACGTTGTGTTCTACAGCGCACATTATTGCAGTATTGGAGCGTTCGGTGTATTGACTCGTTTCTATACTGCTCGTTCTGATCCATTCCAAACAGCTTATCGTATAATTTTACCAAGTAAAGCTGTGTTCCACCATCACCATTCCATCCAAAATGTTGACCACATAAATGCTGTGACTGTAAAATATTTTGCTGACGCTGTACACTCCCGGAAAGGGTTCTTTAGCTTATTCATAATTTTTCAGCATTCAAGATGTGAGCTAATATAAATTAAGACTTAGGAATTTTCGTGTTTGAAATTGGAATATTCGAATAATTCGCGAAATATTCGAATAGCACCTCACGAATAGTGACGAATATTCGAATACCAGTTTTACTATTCGTGCCCATGCTTAACGTTCGACAGAGCCAAGGACGCTACGGTGTTGCGCGTGCAGGAGGACTCAAAAGAAAGATACTGAAGCGTGTTTCCTTCAACACTTCTTAGAAACCCTCCGTTCCACTGCAGCCTGGGCTGAAGAACCATTCCGCTACCGTGAATTTCCTCTCACAATTGACTTCGACTTTCGAGGCTACCTGGCCTGTCACAATTGAGGGGAGGAGGCCCAAGCCTCAGAAATATCCCATTATATGATATATCCAGAGCAGACCATGAGTTGGATGAAGCTGAGCTGACAAGACGCTTGGAAAATCTGTGACTCGTTTTCGTACGACGTGTCCAGGCGCAGAGCGGCCTATATTAGGGATAGGTACGCTATTCCCGAGCTGCGGCGGGCGGAGCAGAAAATGCAGACTGCTCTCTCCCTCAATCCTGACCAGGACGAAACCCAGCTGCGATATGATTACGATAAGCAAGTTGAATACTACATAGCATGAAAAATGCGGGAACATATCGGTCGACCATAGTAGTATCGGGCGAGCATTTCGACCTCCAATCCCCGGGTTGAGGATATCCCTTCTCGCCCCTTTGCCGGGTTATGACGTCACCACCCTTTCGCATTTCCTTGCCACCCCTCTGCGTTCTTTCCCCGGGGCTTAGGACCCGGCGTCGGCTCATTAGTGGTTTTTTGTGGTTTTTATTTTTTAGTTTTTTTTTCGAATTTTGTTTTTTGCAAATTTTTATTCTGATTTTATTATTTTAAAAAATTTATATATTGTTAGCTGTGTTAGTAGAAGTGTTGGTTGGTTTTTACCCCTTTTCCTTGGGGAGCCCTTAAAAGGACTATTGGGATATATAGTGTTTGCCCTAAACGAGCTGTTAGGAGTATGTAACTAACCGTCAGCCTATTGCCACGGATTCGCATCTCCATGAAAAAATTCTGCATATTCTATTCCATCCACATTGGAAACAAGTATTGTCCTTACCACTTCTCCCCCAACTACCCTTTCGATTTTAATGATTGGCGGAGGACAGCCACCGAATTCAGCTATAGGTGCATACGCAGCTTGTTTGGCTTCTTCGTATGAGCTGTAGCATTCAGGATTCCTTCCCACTGTAACTCCGTCCATTGTCGACACCACATAATTCCAGTAGTAGCTCTCTGCCATGTTGTGTCAATGTTTATCATCTGTCTGAACGATATCTTTCTGTGATGCAATCTTATAGTTTATAGTGTACTGTTTATATCTTTCGTGCTTTTACTGATTTCATCCTTTTATTAATTTTTTCTTTAACTGACTTCATTGCATTCAATTTTTTAATTACGCGAGAAACCCGTTTCCAGAATCTCAGTATTGCTTGTGTCATGAACGGACTCTACCTCAGAACGACATACAGGACAGGTGTAATTTCTCAAAACCCAAGATGTTATACAAAAATCATGAAATATGTGATTACAAAGCAACTTGCGGTATACTCGGTGACCATCAAAATCTTCTAGACAAATGGAGCATTTTGACGTAGGCTTTATGAAACAAAATTTTTGGTATTCCGGCATGTCAGTTACAATTTGAATTTCTCATACGTCTGAGAATAGATTTGTTCGGCAAAGTACTAGCCTTATTCTTCCGAACCTTCTGTAACAAGGCTTACAGTAGAATATTGGTGCAACGAGAGGAAATGATGCATCTGTAGTTTCGTGAAAGTAACTGTTTACTATTTTTTCCAAGACCGTGATGCATAATTTGCAACGAGGACTGGTAGAGAACGGAACAATTGTCGATTCCATACTTAAAGTCTGATTCGTTCTTCTTTCATGGAATTAATTTTTACTTTTTCTTTCTGGGTTTTTATGTCTTTTATTGAGTCGTTTTTTATGTGCTCAATCCTTTATGTTGAAGTTATCAGCCATCGGTTTGATTTGTTTTTATGTCTCCATCCCTCTGCAATTTTACCGGTTTACGGAAGGGCTTCGGAACTTTCTGAGCTTTCGCGCAGGCCGCATTAATGGTTTTTTAGCTTATTTAATTTTTTTGTGGTTTTGTGTTTTATAATTTTTTGTGGTTTTATAGTTTTATAATTTTTTGGTCCCTAATCTTTATACATTATGTACAGGTGGTTTTTACCCCTTTTTCTTGGGGAGCCCTGAAGAGGACTGTTAGGATGTAGACGCGTAAGACGTCGTAGTTATGACTGAAGCATATTTCAGCCCAGTCGATACTGAAAGAGTACCAGCAAGGCTCAGTTCCGCGGACGGTTAGATTAACTTTTTGATTGAAAAATTTTCTGAGTTGGTCTATCATTGGTTGGTCAAGACAGACTCCCGAAGGTGCTGCGGAGATGGGAAAGACTCCAACGAAACTTAAAGAGGCCGTAACGTACTTTCAATTTCTAAAGTATTCATATTGCGTAGTCGAAGAAAGGTGTTCGATTATAGTCTATAGATATGAGTTTATCAAATTCACCGTATATAATGATTTCAACACCCTGTGGATAACTTGTAGCACTCAACGCTTTACTAAGTTCCATCCTAAGAGAGACGTCTCCCTCTCGAATTAACTGCATGGCGCCGGTGTCGGTGTTATCCGGGGTGAGATCAAAGGCGAAGAAAGCGTTACCATCTTTGAAATCTGTGTATCTGATATAACACCCCTTGTCATCCCCAGCCATATCGAGAGTTTCAAAAAGGAAAACAAAAGGGAAAGTGTACCCCCTAGGTTTTGAGAAATCAATTTTCATGGGTTGTCTTAGGAATGCATTCATCCCCACATTTTAAACTAATTTCGGTAATGTTAATGGTTTCCAGGGTCAGGGGATCGGCTGTCAAAGAACCGTTAAACGCCTCAGATTTGACTACACCGATAATCACCTTTCTAGGAAGTTGCCCAGTGAATATAGAATTTTCGACAATAGTTTGTATGCCTACGCTCAGGTGTCGTGCAACTACCTTCGTTCGTCTGATTGGGTACTTTTCAGTGTACCCTTGGGAGAGAATATTTTCAATAGCTAGGGACATAGAGTTTTGGCACTTAACCTTCCTTACGTACCAGCGCATGCCCTTAACCTTAACTTGGCTGCTTCCCTGAGAACTGAGACAGAACTCATCGGGATTTCGGCGCAACTCAATTGTCAGCTGACAGTCGCTTAGAAGGTACTTTTCTTGCTTAAATAGATCGCAGTGGATCGGTGCTGTAGATTCAGCGGATTTTGTAGCAACCCAGGTGCCTCGTGTACCAGAATCGAACTCACATCCGGCAGCCTGCAAGTGACTTTCTTTTGCATTGCAAGAGTAGTTTAGCATAGTTTCAACGTAAGCTTGGTAGGCGTAGTGGGGCCCCGAATTGTAGATTTCCTTACCTGAAAGTTTGACTATGCAGCGCTGGAAAAATGTTTTGTCGAAAAGGTTAATGGGAGTTCCAGCATCTCCTTCAATTTTAACCCTGAGATAGAGGTAATTTTTGTTTAAATCAAGCATCAGAATCTTTAGGAACGTTGAAATGGTAAGGCCCTGATTCTGTAATTGGATTTTGGGGTCCGATTTCTGCCCAGTACCCATGCTCTACGGCAACTTGAGTAGGTGGAACGGAGAATAGGTCCAATTCCGACTTAAACCCAGGTAGAGATAGCGAATCTACTTGCTCAGTCATGCTTATGTGAAAATATCTAAATTTTGTTTCGGTGGTCTACCTCGTCCCTTAACTCCTTTCATGTTGTTAGATCTAGGTCCTTGACCAATACCTTCACCTTGTTGAGAATGTTCACCTGCAGCAGTTAATGCCTCACCAAGAAACTGTTTGCCTCTCCGCTTCGCAGCTGCTTTTATGTCTTCACCTTGGGTTACGTCTGATGCTAGTGCTAATGCGTTTTTTGCAAGACTTACCTGCAGATAGACCGACTCGTTTGAGTATTGGAAGTGCGGCTCTAAATAGACCCCTAAAGATGTTTCCTATCAACGCCCCTCGTTGGTACGGAAGCCCCGCATATGCAGGAAGCGCCCCACCAGTTTGAAGTAGGGTTTGCTCCCAAGTGCCCTGAGTCTCTGGTATGTATTGAAACGTCTTCTAAAGTGAAGCTTAACGTAAACCTTTCGGAATGCAAATTATACAGGCCTTCCCGCATCGTCGTTTATATTGATTTCGACAGTTCCGAACTCTTTGTGGAGGACAGGGGCATAATGCGGATTATGGTACTCCTTATTTACTACAGCCCCGTGAGTTCCCTCGGTCGTCACTACCCGAATTAGAGGTACCAGTGCGTTTCCTATAACTTGAGGGGACACCAGGTCACAGTAAACGAAGAGAGAGTAAAACCCTAGTCTAAGATCAGGTTAGGACTCAGCAACGAAAATTATTTTGTCATCTACAGGGTCACCGTCTTATTTGCATTGGGTCAGGATAGTAGCCTAACATCATCCGTAGATTTTTGCTCAACTTTACTGTATTGGGAAAGGTCTTTGGAATTGAGAATATCACCCTGTGCCTGTAGCCATCGAATACAAATTTAATTGGTGCGCTCTCGCCTGTGACGGGGTGTTCCATGTTAAGTATAGTGAAATTGATTGCATCGCATAAATCGTCCACTGTTTCGTAGTGTCGTTTAGGTAGGAGTTTAACCATTGAGGTCTTGTCAGGAAACTTAAAGGACACGGCAGAATTAGCAGCAGAAAGATTACCCCAAGTCAGTGGATACATAATTTCCACAAGAGCAACTTCCCACTCACCCTGTAATTTTATTCTATGAGGGAGCTTTACCCGGTAGTCATTTAGAGAGTTGGTTTTGAAGTCCCCCGTGTTACTGGGGAGGAACATATAGAATTTCTACCAAGACAGATCCTCCCCCTTACCGTCCCCTCATTTTCTGGTTTTGAAGCGTCAGTTGGAGTCATTTTAATTGTACGGTGCTTTGATTTGTTATAACCACCTACGAAACTTTGGAGAACATCTAGGTACCTGTAGCTCCTTCTCCGAGTAAAATACTTCCATATTTTGTCTTTAGTGTCCTGTTAAAAGGCTCTGCTATGCTGCGCTTTATGTCGGGGTTATTGCAGGTCTGGTAGCGAATGTCCTTTTGATTTTACCAGATTTTGAAACTTTTTATTCTGAAACTCTTTCCCTCAATCACTTAATACCTTTTGGGGTTTTCTGCCTTGAGCAAGAGTGTTTTCAAAAGCCGCAGGGATATCTGCCCCCGACTTGCTTTTCACCGGCTCTACCCAAGCGTACTTGCTGAAGCCATCTATACATGTGAGTAAGAAGTGATAGTCGTCATTTTGCTCAGCTAGGTTTGCCATGTCTGCTAGATCAATTTGCCATTGCTCATCAATATCATGAAAAACGTAACTAAGGTGGGGATACTTTCGCTTTACACGGACAGAGTAGGTATATTGCTTTCCCAGCCATCCCCTGACCTGCTTTTGAGAAACCGCTGCTGCTTTTGCCAAAGAATTTATCCCATAAAATGCCGAGGGTTGGCTGGGATCATAATATAACTTGTTTAGAAGGTCTTCCATTTTAGTTTTGCCAGTGCTTTACTGAAGTTAAAGTGTTTCTTTTCTGGCTTATATTTTGCACCCGTTGTACGTTTTTGTTTCGGTTTTCGTTTAGCTTTGTTTCCCGTTCCGAATTGGAGTCTTTGCCTTACCTTTCGAATGCGCTCTACAGTATCTGTTATCGAAGGGGTGCCTTTTATTGCTTCCCACCGCTGACGGTTGCCGATAAAATCCCGGGGGACGTTCCTTTCCCTCAGAGCCTCAGCGAACAATTCCCAACCCTTAGCCGGAGAGACAGTTTTACGGTTGCGCACAAAGTCGTGGATTCGGTCGAAAATTCTAGAACCCGGCTCGGATTTACCCTTACATTCAATTTCCCCTTTCTCGTTTACTCTTAAGTCAGGAATAGATTTGACAAAGTCAATGTGGTTTTTCCCTTTACTTTGTAGAGCTATTTGTAGAGTGGAGACAATGTCGGAAAGAGGCTTTGGTTCTGTAGTTGTTATGTCTAAATTATAGGGCTTTTCCTTTAAAAATCCTCTTCTATAATTGGCCTGTTGGTATTTTTCAACTTTGTATTTGCTGATTCTTTACTTTTTAGCCTTTCTACGACATCTTTTTCAAGCACGTCCTGATCGAGCTCTTCTAGTTTTGCTAGGATCGAATACTCCATTATTTTATAAAACTGCTTGCAATACCACTGACTATTGCAATTAGTGGACCGAGGAGAGCTGGGAGGAAACCACCCCTTTGAACCATAATTTGTTTTTTGTCTCTAAGCTTAATTTTCTTATCTCTCAGAGTTCGTAGTATTTACGTGTTTGCGTCGAGCTCTTTTGTCTGCTTCTGATAGATTAACGTTTCCAGATAGTAAGTTCTCACTACAGTCTAGGATTGTTTTGATTAGACTAAGATCACTGCTTTCAATGCTTCTCTGACCTTTTTCTTGCAGTTACAGAGATGTATAAGACAGGGAGGATTGCTTTCAAATTGTTTAGCCATTTTGCGTTTTTTTTGATTATCAATGCTATTATCGGTTACTGATTTTGCGTTTTTATTGATCCTCCCCCGTTTTTATTGGCTTAGGTAGGTAAATTCCGGTTCGATCGAAAATATCTGTTCTAAGCCTGTACTGCTCTGGGGTTTCTTAGTCGACGTCAATTAAGAGATAACCGTGGGGTTTTGAGGTTGCGCGGTTGAAAGATTCCATAAAGTAAGTGGTGTTAGTTGGAAACATTTGTCGGGCTAGATTCATTGCCGTAAGCTTATCTGCTGGATTTTTCATTAAAAGTATGTATTGGCAGTTTATTCGGTTAGTTCTTTGTTTATCATAAAATAAATCCTGGGTGATGTGAATAACGCTGCAAGACCAGTGGTGGCATTATCGGGTGAACAGGCTAATCAGCTTAGAGTCCTTCTTTACTTCAGATTTTGAGCTCTATTTTATTGAAAAAATTTCCAAATTTTGAGGACGAATGCACATCTTTTTAAAATTTATCGTTTCTGTGGACCCTAGCTATGCAGAGTATTACTATACCCAAGTTCTAAAATGCCGGCATAACCTCTTCGCTGAAAGCCAATACGGGAATGAAATCCAATCATTTTAGCTTGTGTATGATTGTGGAATCAGCTAATACAATTTTCGATTCAGTCTTCAAATAAACCAAGGCATTTTACCTTGTTTTATAGGTGCACACGCGGCCGTAAAGATGACCGATGATGTAAAGACTGATCCGGGAAAGAATCAGCAGTTCAGTACAGAAAGTACTCCAAAGTTAAATCTGGAGTCAAACATTGTAGCCAAATATGATTTGATCTTGACTTTTCCTTCAGTGATTAGTAAGAAGAAATTTCCAGGACTGTTTTCGGAAGTCCAGGACGGAATTCAGTAGTTTTGAAAACCGCAAACGAAATACAATGAAGAAAGTTGAAGAAAGTTGAAGAGTCAGTTACTGTAAATGCAGGGAATTAGTAACAGCTAGAAGCGTCTTCTGAGTCTGATGAACATAGTGTCTGCGAAGTGAGACAGAACTGTTCCAGCGACCATGAGTTTGGATCAGAGGTTCAGGTACGCCTTGATTATTAGCCTCTGTAGCTGATCCCACTCGAAAAGAATGAAGAGTAAGGTTAGCAGGCAAATGAGCTTCCTGCAGTAGGGTACGAAAGGAGAAACGTAGGTGATTGTAACTAAGAGGCTTGGATAAGCACAAGCGACCACGAAAACATGGGAAGAGCGGCTGATGGGTGCTGGCTCCAGCAAGACGGCGAGATTCCAAGTACCGCCGATAAAGATGCGCGGGGCAGTATCGGCTGCCATGATGGAACGATATATAAATAGTACTGCCTTGGCGAAAAGGATCCGACTTGGAGGATCGGATGGTGAGCTTGAGAGAATCAGAAGTTTCGGAGATGTCACATGGAAAAAGAGCCAGCGCTTCGCTGGGGCGCAAAGCCCCAAAATACAAATAATCAGGATAGTACCCAAGCGGAGGTGGAGAAAACTTGGATTGGTGGAAACGAAATCGATGATTTTGCGAATATGAATAGGAGTAACAGGTGGTTTCTTGATAACAGGACGGGCAGTGAGTCTTAAGGCGGCCTCGAATCCTAATTTGGCCTGTAGTGAGGAAGTAGGACTATCGAGTGCCGAAAGTTGATGGGCCCAGGTAATGGCACTCCAGGTCGATTTGATATAGGAAGACGAATGCTGGCGAGTGCTAAGAAAAGAGAGATACTGGAGAAGGGTAGAACAGGATGTAGGAAGCCAGGTAAGGTGGGAGTCAGCAGCCCAACCGGAAAAGCGGGAAAGAGCTTGAAGGTATTGGCTGGTAGTCGAGGGTGCTTTCGCGGATAGCAAGAAAGAAGTTAAGGTAGTTCTGGCAGAGTCAGTCAAAGCAGGAGGAAGGGAAGATTCGAGAACAGCTAGAAGCTCTGAAATAAACCGCTGTTATTTGTTATGGTTTTTAGTAAAGCAAATGTCAACTTGTGATTAAATTGAAGAATTGGTTTTCTTTACGTTGGTTAAGCCAGGGACTAAAAATAAACGACTCTGCCTTGACGAGGTGCTTCTGAGAAAACGTATTGATTAAAAAGTTTAACTTCATAAAGAATTATTTGTGTATGGAACAGCTGTAAGGCTCGGGCAAGTCTGCCAAAAAACTGGCTGGAATAAATTGAAATAAAGTGGAGTCCACTGTGCAGGACAATATTTTTGCAGCACACATTGTTGCATTTAACAGCTGAAAACAGTGCAGTATAATGTGTAATACGTATACAGGACGAGTGTACGTTGGCGCACATATGAGTAAGGAAGCTGGCTACTAGGCAAATATTGATAAACGGGAATTTGCATGTGTATACATCTTTTTGCACGTTGACTCACTTCTATGTGAAAGCAGTGATACTAGGAGTCGGAATAAATTTTAGGCTGCTTTGATTCACATCTATTTGAAAAGTGCAGCTAGCAAAGTCTATACTATTGAAAGGAATCGAGGGCTATACATCTTCTTTCATCATTGGGGTGGGGACAATTTAAATAAACTTAGAAGCAAGCGTTACTAGTGAGGATGCTTGTGTATGCATAGAAATAAATGGGTTGGGGACTATCCAAAGGCACGTGTAAGCGTGTGTGTGTAAAATTTATAAATGCGAGTAGGGTTAGTTTAACTAATGTACTAAATTACTTTGCTTTACTTTACTTTACTATACTTTACTAAATGTGCTATGTAAGACGTTAATCAGTTAAGGCAAATGAACTTGTTCGTCAAAATTAAGATTAGTGTGCGCAGCATAGTAAACCTGTAAAGTGGTAAAGTAAAATTGCAAAGATCTTAGGTGAACTTTTTTTTTACCTTATTTTGTACGTCAAAATGATTAATGGCCTGTCAATTTTGATGGATTACACCGGAAGCGGCACCTTTGATATTTGATTGACAGCAACAGGTGCGACTAGGTCCCAAAAACTATATAAGGCCGCAAAAATCGGGCTCCTCGCCAGTCTGACTCCTGCTGTCGTCGCGAGCGGTAGGTTTTTTCAGCTCTCTAATTAGTTTATAACTAGTTTATTATTGGTTAAGTGTTGAGTAATAAGTTAACATCGAAAGTTGATTAGCTACAAAGTTGATTGCAAAGTTAATAAAAACAGGACATTCATAAAAGGGAAACTTAGGTAAAAGGGTTAAAGTTAATAAAAGTTCATACAGGTATATATAATTGTATAAAGTATAAATAAAGCAGAAAGTTAATCAAAGCTATTAGAACAAAACGCTCAGAAAATGTCTGCAATTGCCAAGTTGAATGCAGCTATTGAAACTGGATTTTGGAAAGATGGCCCTCAGATTACTAAAACCCTTCGCAACAAAGCTGTAGAGCTCATGAAAAGTGAATGGGATGGGAAAGAAGTAATAGGAACTGATGAGTTTTGGGCATATTCCCAAACACTCCCCTTGGATATTAATTCGAATACTAGCGTGGTCCCCAAGTGTTCAACTTGCAATGAAACGTATCCCACCTTTCTAGAACTTCAGAGGCACAATACAATGGACCACTCATCCAAAACTTTTTTCCCGTGCCCTAAATGTGAAAAGGTTTTTACTGAAAAGCACAACATGACCCGTCATTTCAAGCGATTCCACCCCACCGAAGTTCCATCTTATGAGTGCAGGAAATGTGGCTTCAAATACAAGACATATAAAGGTTATCAGGGCCACTTGAGAACGCACAGAGAGGCCCCTAAAATTCAAAACCCTAGAACCTTAAGACAGACCCATTTCTCGAATCTCCCTACCGAGGATGCCTCCAAATTGACTAGGAGTGTTGTGAAGGATCTCCCCGAAGACCTGGCCCAAATTTACAGGGAGAATTGGAGAAGGATCAGGACTAGATTTGTTTCCTCTGGCATTCAAAATCGGTACAACTTCAGAATAGATAGCAGCTCACAACTTAAGGAGTTGGTTAAGATTGTATTCAAAGTTCAGCGATGGCAGTTCAAATTCAACCTTTCTTTTGGATTTGTTCTCAGGAACATCGAAGAAGGGGAACTCGGGTACTACTACCCATCCGGAAATAACCGGTATTTCGATGAACCTATCCACATTTCGAATGAAGGCGATCTAGGAAAAATCTTCTATGAGCTAGATAAGGGGGACGTTTTGGAATGGGTTAGGCAGCAACGTCCAAACACCAAATGGACGGTCCTCCAAATTACCAACGTTTGCTTCTATATTAATAAGTTAATTTCCTATCCTGTGGGCGAAGTCAAGTATCTCCCGGATTATGTGAAAAATAACCGCGGTATCAATGCATTGGTAAATAATTATCGCGGAAGAGCCTACCAGGACGAGAAATGCTTCTTCAGGTGCTTGGCCCTTGGCTTGGGATCAAACTTGAATGCTCTAGAGGAAAAAACAAATGAGTTAATTGATCAATGGGTTCAACCTGGGGATGAGTTTAATGGGGTTTGCCTTGAAGATTTAGATGAATTAGAGGAAAAGTTTGATATCGTTATAACGGTTTATGAGCTAGGATCTACAGTTGAGGAAGCCGATGAGGAGCCTGAAGACCTAAATGAACTGTTAATTAGGAATCACGAACGGGATCAGGAATTTGCAGATGTTACAGCCAAACTTATTCGAAGGCCCCTAGGAAAAAGATCTAGAAAAATGGCCCTAAACATCTACGAAAACCATTTCTCCTTTATTAAAAATATGAATAAGTTCACCCAAAATAAAAATTTCACTAAAGTTCACTAAAATTTCACATCTTATTTTGAACACATAGTATTCTAATCACACTAGTTTTTCTACAAAGCTTAGTGACATTGCGCATGGTACTTGGTTACTATTTTCTAATTTTGCTCTAAGCTTAGCACGGGTTTACACGATGAGTCAATTTTGCAGTATATAAGGTGGGGATTTTGGGCAGTATCATTTAAGTTTCTTTTCTGTCTCCACAATGTTATTTTCATACTCAACTGTTCCACTCCTGCGATCGTGGTTATCTTTGCGCAATGATTATGCTGATTTTGGAGGTAAACTGGTAGAAGTCTTTACTGTACCTGTCTTGGCTATGGTGGCGTCTCTGATGTTAGCTGGTCAGGCTATTGGAGATTCCATATCCTGCCAAATTCCCACTCAGGTAAATCCCCCGACTGTAAAATATTTCCTGGATATTTGTTTCTTCAAAACGAATATACCGGACAAAGACTACCTCCTATTCTATAAAGATTGCGAAGAAAGATTTTACATTCATATGTATCCATACATGGGATTCATTGTGATGTTTATGGCGTTACTACTTTATTTCCCCAGCGTTATTTGGAAGATAGCAATCAGAGATTGGGATGCAGTTGATGTTAAAATTTCTGAACTGGTAGTTTACATGGCAAGGAAGAAATTTTACTGTAAGATATTCTTTCTTTGTAAATTTCTGACTGTATCGTTAATTGTTTGTGAATTTATACTGGTTGGATTATTCATTTATCCCATTGTAAATAATAATTTTTCTTCAGATAAAAGTTTATTTCCGACAGAAGTGCAGTGCGGAGTACCAATGTACAGTTTTGGAAATGTGAATATGCAGTATATTATGTGTTTACTTCCCCTGAATTTCTACTATTCTAAATTTTTCATTGTATTCATTGTTTGGCTGTGTATAATATTAATTTTGATTCTGTTCCACATGCTGTATATGATATTGTATTTGATTAAGAAAAAGATGTTTAATGACATGGGACTGTTTATGTATGTGAACAGAAAATAAAATGATTATATAGTGATCTATCTTTATTTAAATACGGAGATCTATATATGTGCCCTGAGCCAACGAATTAGTTGTAACTTTCCCCCAATGTAGTCTTCAGTCTTTACAGCTTTAGGTTTTGTCAACAATTACACTGGCCAGCAATTGACATGGTCGTTTCAACATGTTCGCTCCACGACACTGTTCGAAACTGGTTTCGGGTAGCCATAGTCTTGAACACACAAAATAGTTTGATGCTTAAAAATAGTAGAATAGTTCAATCCACAATACGAAGGCTCTTGGTTTTGACGACAGATTTTATCTTTAACCGAAATGGTTTTAAAATACCCAATTCAATGGGAGGAATCGAAATTAATAAACATTTTGTAACGTAGATTGGCAATGCTAATGCTTGAAAGTTTGGCGAGAATATCGTGATTTTGAACAGTTTTGACAATATTACTGCATTGAGAATTAACTTTGGGGCGAAGTACCATTTTTCAGACAATTTCTTGCACCCTTGTGCAAGAAATTGCGATTGTAGCATGTTTTCACCTTGTACCAATTGCTTCTGTGCAATTCAAATCGGAAACGTGAAATTGAGACTATTTTAAACGTTTTCGAAACGCTCAACCGCTTATTGCTTTGGAACGCATTCGGTGTTAATTTGTTTTGGCATAATTAATTCTAGGACTTTTCGTAACAGGAACGAGGAAGGTAACAACTTCCTGCTTGCGACAAATATTACGTGATTAAAAAGAATTAACATACAGATTCGGTGAAAGTGTAACAGCTAGGTTTAGGACCTCCGATTTCCCGGGTCCTAAACGAGGAAGGTAACAACTTCCTACTCTAATAGACATCGAACTTCAAAACTGGTTAACTTCGTGAATTTTGGTAATTTTGTATCCATTGGAAGATGGTTTTAGCAACTATTCATAATACTTACGTAACTAGCCGTTATTTCCTCTATTTCCGATACACTGTTGATTACTATTCAGTATTAACTAAGGTTATTAATTTATTGACACTTGTTATCAACACTTGTGAAAGGTTGTTATAAACCAAATTTGTAACAACTATTAACTGAGCAAGGTTGAGCTTTTACCCTTGCTGAATGTTGTAAAACAGAACTTCGCTAGATTTGTCCGTGAACTCAGGCACTGACGTGAAATAGCGCCAGGCTGTCATTGCGGCGTAATTATGAACGAAATATACGATGCATATGGTTAATTTGACCATGAATATCAATAACAGTGTGTGTTGATTTCAAACTAAAAGAGACGATACCGAACACTCTAAAACTACCTCCATTATTGGTCTTGCGTACTATTCTCATACATTTTTGTACGTGGCTTGCAAAAACAACAATTTTTAAGCGGATAATGTATTAATCTTGCGCAAAATCAACTGCCGAAGAGATTTCCTTCATGCGATTCGTCCGCACTCTTAACAAAGAGTGACCTACGCGGACGAATCGAGGATATCCCTTTTCCGACTGATAAGGACCTGATACGGGGTCCCCGTGACCCTAGGTCTCATGGTCTGAATCTCAGTTGCATATTAGCTATTTTTGGGCCTAAACCCGCATTACCTAAATAATCATGCCTTCACAGACTTCCAGACATGCGCACAAACTCTATCTGCTAAAAACTACGTCGCTTACTAGTATTTTCCTGCGTACTATGTGAGTCTTGGTATAATTTTGGTGTTTCACACATACCACATGCACAGTCAGTTGTCACGCATTCACACTGTTATATTCCTAATTATTGTTATCAATTGCACTGCACAAACTTGCAACAATCACACACGCATTACAACATTACAAATACCCTAATACTTAGTTAGGTAATCCTATTCCTTAGCTAGACAAGATTCATACGGCATTTAAGCAATTATTGGGACAGCTACTTAAGGATCATTTATACTGCACTCATGCAACACTTATACGATCACTTAAATCGTCAACCAAAGACCGTTCTGCTACATTTATACTGCATTTATACACTCAGACTGCCACTTGAGAAAGTACTACACTACATTCATACCACATCCATGCATCATTCAGACTAGAACACGCTCATATTAACCTCACGTACACTCATTCACATGTGTGTCAAGTATGCATCTTTCCTGCCTATTACCTGAGCATTATCCATTCCTGGCAGAGCTCACAACCCTCGTCGGACGGGAGGAGTTTACGTGAGTTACCCCATACAAGCACAATCACAGATGCTGACACACGCTCATTTACACACACAATTACACACTCAAACATGCGATTTCTTAACTAGCCACTGCTTAACTAATCCTAACTACAAACATGGTTATATTAGCAGTTTAAACAAAGCCTAGTTCTAAATACATTTATTATTCTAATTTCTTAGCTATTAGATCAAACATATCTTGATAATATTAACTGCTACTTTAAGGGGAAACTGGTTGAAATTTTAGTGCGAGTTTTAGGGTCTTAAAACTCGACTTGTAGCGCAGAACTTTGGGAATTTTGTAATATTTTGAGCAGAAGTTTTGAAATTTAGAAAGCCGTGTGAGTAATGATTGCTAAGCAATCATTACTAAACAAAACTACTAACAACAGTCAAATTAATTGGTGGGGAAGCCGGTCATTCCCCGTGAAACGCTTGATTAATTAATTATTTAAAATACCAGGTTAAAATTGCTGATTATTCTGAGAACTCGGTTTTAAAGGTTCGTTTCGTGGTTTTAGTGACATATTAATTTTTAACACCGACCTACAACAAACACACAAATTATAGACAGTGGGTTTTCGTGACTTAACAAAGCCATGGTAAAACAATATGGCCGGCAACTCCTAGTTGCCGGCTGTGCGGTAAATATACCTATTACTAGCTTAGCATTCTAGGGTCGTAGCAAAGGGACCCTCTAGCTCAAGCTCAGGGGATGGGTCCCCACTTAATAATCCCGTAATCTACTTCAAACCCCAATTTTAGGCGAAAAATGCCTTATTAAAAGTGAAAAAAAGGTTGGTCGTGGCTTGACCGAAAAGTGCAAATAAAGGATAATTGAATAAAACAGAATAACAAGGGGCGGAGGTCAGCAAACCTCGATAATAAGAGAGTGTCGGTTATAAAAACAGAAAAACAAAAGTAGGGGCAATTCTCAAGACCTCCATCGAACAGGAGGGGTTTACATGAGCTGCCCCATTATTAAAATAATAAAATAATAAGGATAAGGATTTAGGTTGAAAGAACTAAAAAGTGGCTCAAAGGCCCACACATGGTAGAGAAATAAAAGTCGGGCTTGAGCCCAAAATGTTGATAAGAAATGGGGCTCTACGGCCCGAAAAAGGCATATAAAAATGGCCCATTGGCCTCATAAAATGCAGAAAAATTGGCCCGAAGGCCCCCCAAAAATACAGACAATAAAGAATGGCCCAAACGCCTCAAAAATAAAAATAAAGGCCAAAAAGGTGGCCGTTGATTTCCTAGGATTTTTGTCCTCGTTGCAGTTCCTGGCCAGGTATAACAAACCTATGCGGCCCTCAGTTGTAGTGTTCGCGGTACATTTCTCAATTTCTTTTCTGGCCCGAAGGCCAGAAAAGTCCTACGTTTTTATCCTAACCGGGGAGAGTGCACTTTAGCCCCCATGCAGGTAACAACTGCACTGGAGAGCGCACTAGAAGGGAGGGGAAAAGCAACCGCTCTCGGTCGCACTCAAACGAACACTGATTAGAGAGAAAATTTCGGGGTCGGGCTGACAGTTTTGCTGGCAGCCCGATGACAGGTCACTAGTGACTTTGGAGGCGGATTTTCCTTTGATTTTAAGGCAAAGCTTCTAGAAGGTTCTGGAACCTTCTAGAAGCTTGCCACCTTTTACATATGGGGCGCAGCGGCGAGGCGGGCCAGCTGACCGCCGAGGGTCAATATTAATGAGATTTTAGAATTATTGCCCTCCAACTGACCCTTTTTTGATATATTTTGGGCCCCGAATTCTTGCAGAATTTTGGAAAACTTTCTTTAACATATAAACGCAACCAAAGGGACAATTTCACTAAATTTTAGAACTTTAACCAATTGTTGCGCAGGTTGTACAATTTTCAGGAATTTATAATTTACATGATTACCTAGTATATGTCTACGTACATAGTCCTAGCTACTTATTAATGTAATATTATTATTATTAAAGGCCAACGGCCCCTTCTTGTCACAACTTGGGCTGAAAACTACGTACATTTCCCTTTTCCTCTTTGCTACCTTTGTCTTCGGCCAAGGCTCAGGGAGAAGACAACTGTTGAGTCCTGGAAGAAGGGCCCAACAGGAGGAAGAAAAAGAAAAGAAGGGAGAAAAGGTTTGACTTAAGTCAAACCAAAATAAAAACCTTTTTAGAACACTCCTTTTTGGAGTGTTAAGATTACACAACAAAAGTGTAATCTTAATAAAAACATTTTTATAACTTATAACTTTCTTAATTTTTGGAGTTAAAACGTCGGGTTTGGATTTTTGAAATCAGCGTCGACTTATCTTTCATATGAGCCCAAGTTATGGTTCAACCCAAAATTGTCAAAATTAACTAATTACTACCTAATTAGTACTAACTAACCCTGACTAAGCCTATATAACTACGCACTTAGCTATTTTAGTGCCTAGAGTCGAACCATCTTCCAATATTCATCATTTTTACTGTAGATTTCCACTTTATAGGCAATTTTTACGGCCAATTTTCCACTTAATGAACATATAATTTTCTATTGCAAGTCAATGACTTCTTGCTAATTCATGTTTGGTCAATGAAAAACATACAAAATGGTGAGAAAAGGCCATTCTTGACTCAAGTTATGAGTGACAACTCACTAAAACACTTAAGATCAATCAAAACGTCGGTGTTTTCCTTCGTGGGGAGTAACAACTCGCTAATTTTCTTTGGGATTCTTTAAGTTTTATCAAGATACTGCCGTTTAGGGTCGAGTGGAGTGACAACTCCGATTAATAGGAGATAAGTGACCAAATTAACCCTCCGTTTGCAGCTTCTAGGTTAGTATTGTTAGTAATTTGAACGATATTTAAACTTAATTACACTTAAAATCATCAAGACTAGGAAGATTTTTAACCTTAATTGAGTGCAAACCTTAACCCTATTTAAGAATTTCCCTTAATGTTGAGTACTAGACAACTCTGGCTTTGCAAACACAGAACAATTCATACAATTAATGCTTGGACATTATTTACTAATCATATTCCATAATGGTGATCGTCGGTCTTCTTCGCAGATCCATGGCACAGAGGTTCTTCCTTACTGATTTTAATACTTTTGACCATGTTTCCATTATTTTAAACAGGTTTTAACTTCAAATTTTACCAATTCCATTACACAAATTGTTGTAGCTGGCTTAAGGAACTGGTTTCCTTTTGGGTATTTTTGACTCATACGGCTTTAATCCTTTACGTAAACGGCTAAAACTTGCGAAATAACCTATTTCCGTGCTCTTTAACATTCTGGGACCAGTCTCGTATTTTTAGGCCAAACGATAAGAAAGTTTTGGTTTTTGGCCTTAGACTCCCAGTAGGTAGACAAGACACGGGATTGGTTGTTATGGCTGGAAAGAGGACTCGAAAATGAACATTTTTGCTCTTACAACCTTTGAGCTATCTCCAGTGGTTAAGTCAGTATAAGCAAAAGTCTGTTTTTAGGGTCAAAAAATGGCCATTTTCGAGGAAATCAGTTTTTTCAAAATTACTGCCACATGTTAGGGACAAAATTGGCTTAGTTATACTCAATCGATACATCTTCCAAATGCACATTTTATGAACGCCTATTAGCCTGACTTTATTGCTTTCAGCTAGAGATTTGGCCGAAAAACCATTTTGGCAAATCTGCGATTATTTTGTTTCGAACATCGATTTCTCAAAAACTACTCGACGGATTCCAGAGATTTACGGCAGAATCAAAATTTGCACTTCTGCGGAGTGACGTTTTTCTTGGTTTGGGCTAAAATATATTGAGTAGCAAGAAAACTCATTTGCAAATGCAAAATTGCAAAATTTCGTGTTACTGTGCATTTGTCCGATTTTCTGGACCGTTAGACCTGCTGAGCCAAATCCATGAAAACGTCCCTCGGCCCATATGTTCTTCATATAATGGCACAAAAAACTTTTGGCCGATTCTTCAGTTTTGAGAAATCGATGTTCAAAAACTTTTGGTCTATATTCATCCTGTTAGATGTCAGCTTGTCAGAAAATTTCTGCTATTTTTTTGCTAATTTTGCCAGTTCTGTAAGCTCATGTGAATGTACAGATAATAAGCTTTAAAACGATGTGTAAAGCTCTTTGCAACTCCCAAAATTGCGAAAGTTATAGCGTTTCAAAAAAATCACCACAGCACTGCACAAAAGGATACCACCACCTTAAACTTCATCGTTATTCAAAAACCTAAACCTCAGCCAGGTGGACTAAACAAACCAGTAAAGGTAATTCTTGTTAGGTATGGTTAATTACTTTTACTTGAAGTATCTCAATTGCTGCTTCCCTGGCCCTAGAGGATATATCTCTAAAATAGAGAGCTAAAATGAAATTAAAATTTCAGGATTAATCACACTAACTCCAAAACAAATTGCAGCCGTTGGCAGCTCAACAGGTTAGTTTTGTTCAGCTGTATCCCAAAATTACAATGCAACAGCTCTATACTTATCCTAATATCATTGGACTACTATATGCATCCGCAAACCTGATTTAACTTATTCTTTATCAAAAAAAGTGGGGGAGCTGCGGATATCCCCTGGTTTAATCCGTAGACTATGGGGATTAATCTAACCCTAATCCTATCAAATAAATTGGGGGAGCTGCGGATTCACGAACGCTGCAAATCTGAGATCTTATGGGATTAACTGCGGAACTTGGGGTGGGATACAAACTGGGATGGATTATCTTTCCCATCTCCTGCCACCCCATAGCAAATTGCGGGAGCTGGCTCCTCAGCCCCTTAGCTTAGAATTAGGGATTAACTGCGGGTTCACGAACACTGTATTCCTGAGAGCAAGAGTACATAATAACTAAGAGTGTGACAAGCGAAAACACAACTATTCAGTTGGTTCAATGTGCGTCTGTTGCGAGCTTCAGCACACAAGCATAGCGTGCGAATTTCTTTGAAGTGATGGGTCTAATTTGTGGAGGTGGGGTCAGCCGTTATCGTGCAGATCATGTCCCCAAGCCTAATAACTAAGAGCTTGACGCTTGTCACACTCTTAGTTAGTATGTACTCTTGCTGAGAGGGATTAACTGCGGAATTGGGAGCAGGATGCTAACTGGGGGTGGATTACCTTTCCGATTTCCTGCTACCTCAAAACAAATTGTAAAAGTTGGATTAATCTCAATACCCTCAAAACAAATTGCGGGAGCTGGCCCCTCTTCGGGGCGGATAAAAGGGATTAAGGAGGATTAAAGGCTGATGCGGGGCCAGCTCCTGCAATTTCCTACTACTATGAAGGATAAAGCTTCCTGGACTTAACAAACAGGGTTAAGTGAATGGGCCAGGGTATCTACTTTGGACCAGTGGGCCAGAACCGAAATTCTAAGTTAAGCCTGCCCAAAAGAAACTTCGGGGTCCAAATTATTTTACATAGTAAGTCTATGGATATGCTCTATTAATGCAAAAAAAGACAATTTTCCTAGCTGTATCCTGAAATTTGATCCGTGGGTATTTTTTGCGAACCCGTGATTTTTTGTGAAATCGTAACAAAAAATCACCAAAACTGTTTATTACTCTCGCTATACATACATTTGGTTAAATTCAGCATAAATTTGGACCGTGCATTTGGAGGGGGTCATTACCACTTGACACATCCAAGATTTTTTAATCGGATTTCGTTTGCAAAAATGGCCACAAAAGTTAGATTTTTGTTTTTTATTAACCTTGGTATAATTCTTGCAGTTTAATGATATTTTTTATTAAGCTTAAAGCTTATGACACGTATCGGGAGCATTAAAAGTAATTTTAAATCCAAAATTGTCTCTCTGTGCTAATGCCTCTATATATCATACACAAACAGAAATTTGCGATGTTTCTGCAGTTTTGAAAAATAGGTGTTTGAAATGCTGGTATTGCTTTGTGTAAATTACATCTTACAAGCTCCAATTCATTATGAAAGATGATGAAACTTTCTAAAGACATTATTTCGGTACTCTTTAAGATTCTGGGACCAGTCTCGCATTTTGGAGGTCGAAAAATGGCAATCTTCGAGAAAATAAATTTTTTCAGAATTACTGATAAATCTTACGGGCAATTTTAGTTTATTTATACTCAATCTATACACAATCTAATTTCACATTTTATCAATGCCTAATAGCTGGAGCTCGTTGCATAAAGCTAGAGATGTGACCGATAGACATTTTGGCGAAACGGCGATTATTTTTTTTTGAACATCGATTTCTGAAAACCTACCCAGTGGATCCGCGTAATTTTAGGCACGTCGAAAATTTACACTATTGCGAAGGTTTCTTGGTTTGAGCTAAACCTCCTCCAGTTGCGAGAAAAACTGAATCCAAACTTGCGAAACTTCGTGTCATTTGTGTAGACATTTGCCGGAATTTCTGGAGCATTAAGACCATACCATAACATAGGATCGGGTCCTGGGGGGGCTTGTCCCCAAAAAATTTTGAGGGGGGGCTTGTACCTTAAGAAAAATTTGTAAAATTCTCTAAAAAATTAGCGCTAATTTTATTAAAATTTGGAATTTTTTATCAAAATTTGCAAGAAAATTTTCAATTTTTAGAAAAAATTCAAAATTTTGCTCGATTTTTCAAAAATTTGAACAATTTAGTTGAAAAATTCCGGCGAAGCCGGAAATTTTTTGAAATTTTAGAACAAAAACTAATTTTTTCCGGCTTTCTTGCTTACACTTTGTCCATTTTTTCGTTACCCCTTGTCCCCGACGGCGGTAGGGCTTGTACCTTGTCCGGGTTTGGGGGGGGGGGCTTGGACCCCCCAGACCCCCCCTTAACCTAAGACCTGTTGAGCCAAATTCAAAAGATGTCCCACATGTCCTTCATATCAAGGCACAAAAAGAAACTTTGGCCGATACTACAGTTTTGAGAAATCGGTGTTCAAAAATTGATGGTCAGTAATTAGCCTGTATGTCCGAAAATTTCTTGGGAATTTTGATAGTTTCGGTAACCGATGTGAATGAAATGATTATAGGCTTTAAAACTATGTATAAAGCTCTTTCCAACTCAAAATTGCGAAAGTAATTAGGATTTCGAAAATCACAAATCAAAACGGTGCCACCACCAAAAGGACAGTCTGGCTTATATATTTTTATATAGACTTCAAACATTGGGCAAGTTACGACATTTAAAAACACAGCACATGAGGAAATAACCACCTGCAAGTCCATTTTAGTAGCTGCAGCTTTTATTTTGCTGCTTTTTATCTAAAGTTGTTACGTGAGAAAGTTGAGAAAATTATGCAGTATTCGGGTTGCGCAAACGTTTTAATATTTGATTTTCTAAAAGGAAGAGCTATTAAGATTAATCTTCAGCTATTTGATAGAAGTGTCGAGTCAGAAAATCGATGCCCCAGCAAGAAATTACTTCAGTCGGCAAAAAATTTGAAAAGTTATACTAATTCTATAATTAGCTAAGAAAATTCTAGAAAACCAAAATGTTTCATTGTAGCCATTAAAAAGACGAAATGTTGAGCTTCATTTTGATATAAAAATGTTTGCATAGCTCCAAATGAATGAACAATAAAGGTTTAAAGTTGATGTCTTCAAACTGAATCAGTACTATAATTGATGTTTAATCCATTTAATCCCCGCAAATAACAAGGATTAAACTTTAATGATTTTGATCTGTTTTTAAGTGACGGATTAAACGGATTAAACTAAATCATTTTATGAAAAGGCCGCGGATTAAAGTTTAATCTGCAAAGTTTTTAATCCGTCCCGATTTTATGAATACGTCACGGAGTTAAAGTTTAATCCGTCGGTATGTTATGAAAAGGTTTTTGGCCAACGGATTAAACTACTCCGTTTAAGTCACGGATCAAACTTTAATCCGTTTATTCCGTGAGCGTATTCATAAAATAAAAAGGCACAGCCGGCAATACATAGTATTCTCTTAAGTTTTCAACCTAAATTCTCTGTCAGCACTGACAGACCCTAAATTCAGACACAATAATAATTAAAGATGTGATCGGAATGAATCAGGTATCATAGAGGCTGGCCCAACCAGTAGATTTTGCCTTCTAATTAAAAAACAGAAGACTTCTATAAAACATAATTGCAATTTTTATCTACTGGATCCCTCTGACGATGACTCATTCCGGTCCTACCCGCTCTGGCGTATGTGTTTCCAATTCAGTTCGTGACCCCTAAGTGTCTTTATTATATCTTACCAATTTGCATTCTTAGTTCTTGCATTCGTCAGAGTCTAAGGGATTAGGGCCGAAAGACTCTGATTCATATCATATAACAGCACAACTTACGTCTAATTCGTATACTTATTACTACCACACCTCTTATGACTAATTGTAACCCACAATCCCATCTACATGTGTTTTATATGTATTGTGCACCTTTGTTTAATATTTACAGTATCAGTCCATTTGCTCCAATAAGCCAGTTTGTTGCCGATTCTGGAAATGATAATGCATCCGCAACCGCGAGTGATGTCTATACGAAAGCACATATAAATATATTTATTTGGTTTATATAACCCCTTTATATAACCCCCCATGAATAGTCCATTAACGAATAATGCCGGCACGGGCTCCGTATCAGGGCCGGAGAATACATGCCCACCCAATGCTCTTCTGGTAATGGCTTCGGAAACGAATACTGACAGGGCTAGAGACAACCTAGCAACCACCACTCGCATAGCCTCCTTACACGGTAACCCCACTGTTAATAATAATAATAATTGTGTAACTGGTCGAAGATGTAATAATCGCAGATGTTTCACTTGTACTGTATACAAAGAAAGTGACTACTTTAAGGGATATTACAACAACAAGCAATTCAAAATAACTAATGAAACAAATGGTTCTATTAATTGCAACACTGAAAATGTGGTATATTTAATAACTTGCGATGATTGTGGATTGCAATATGTTGGAGAAACAGGTAGGAAACTAAAAATACGTACTAATGAACATAATAATAGTATCAAAAATCCATTTAAAGCTAATTGTAAAACTTTAGCGGGTCACTTCAATATAGGTGCCTGCAAAAGTTTTAATATACAAATAATTGAAGCTATTAAACCATCAAATGATAAAAACTACGATAAATCACATAGAAGAGATAGAGAAGCATACTGGATCAAACGGTTAAAAACAAAGACACCCTACGGTCTAAACGAACTCTTAAAAGGGGAAAACTACAATAAAACAGTATTGGAAAATTTCTCCCTGACCCTTCCATCACAAGAACAACAAAACAAACGTACCAGAACTAATAGGCTAAATAAAAACAATAACTTTAATGAAAAGGACATTCATTACTTTTACCATGATAACACCAATCACAAACATGTCTATGATCTCATACATAAATTAAATAAAAAGCAATTAAAAATGGTACTTAATATAAACGAACACTATAAAAATAATCCTAAATATGACCTTGTTAGAGATCTAGCTGAGGGTAAGCTAAATCTCATCAAAAATAATACAATCGTTAACAAGAAGAACAGAGAACATATTATTTTCAGATTCACACACAGAATTATCGATAATATAAATTTAAATAGGATTCTACAAGAAAACTCCTATTTATGGCCTACAGTTAATTCTCATAAAGATAAAGAACTTCATAAACCCAGAATATTTTTCAAATATAATCAACCAATCGCCAATCACATATTCAACTATAAACACATAATCACTACACTAGACGTAGATGCTTGGGTAAACAATTACAATAACAATGGATTCCAATGCAACTGTAAAAATAACCCAAACTCTGACACTAACCATAAACATATAATCACAGGAAACCTAAATGTCCTTAACTGCCCACAATTGGAATCAATAATTAGTAATGGCCCCAAATATAGAATACCAACTAAACTAAACATTGATACCGTTACCAATGACGTGGTAATCGGAATCAGCCAATACATAAATAAAATAAATGAAAAATATAAAATAGACAAATTTGCATTAAATAAATGGGCGGATTCTGTTATAAATTCCACCAAAATAGAACTAAATAAACATGCAATGTATTATAAAAATCAGAAACAAATCACCTTAAAAACATTAGCCAACCTACTAGCAGATGTACATAATAAATTTGTACTTACACCTGTGGATAAAGCTAACCAAAACGTAGCAGTTATATGCAAAGAATACTATATATACAGTACATTATTAGAATTAGGTATAATGGGTAATAGCTCTAACACATACACCAGCTGCACTCTAAACTACGCAAACATCGCTGAATCTATTTATAAATACTATAAAGATAATAACATAAAAACTGAGTCATACAACCAATTACCCCACATCTACCTAATACCTAAATTTCATAAAAATCCAATAAAATTCAGAACGATTATTGCTAGTAAACACGCTCTTACTAAACCCATATCAATCATAATCGACAATGCACTCAAATTAATTTCTACCTCTAGATCACGCTACGGTAAAATTGCAAAAACCTTTCTGAAGGTTAATCCCTATTGGATAATCGGTAGCAGTCAACCCATACTTTCAAACATAAATAAAATAAATGAAACAAATTCAGCAAAAACCATTAATACATACGACTTTACGACACTTTATACAAACTTGCACCATAATACCATATATGATCACTTACACGAACTAATTAATAAATCAATGAGATATCCAATGCATAAAACTAAACTTAAAGTTAGATGGGGAACCTCTAAAATATTCAAAGACATTATAACTTCTGAACTATTATGCAAACACATTAAATTCCTTCTAGACAACCTATACTTTACCTGTGGTAATAAAATATTTAAACAGATAATTGGGATACCTATGGGTAGCAATGCTGCCCCCTCCATTGCTAATTTGGTACTCCACAATATGGAATACAACTATATTATAAGAAACAAGGATACAGATACGCTATTAAATCTAAAAAATCCATTTCGATTAATAGACGATATAACTCTAACTAACGATAATGATATATTCAACATAATATCTAAATATATGTACCCACCGGAACTAGAACTAAATAAAATTAACGCCTCCAATCAAGAAGCCAATGTTCTAGATCTTAATATAAAAATTTCCAACGGTAAATTCGTAACAAAATTATATGATAAACGGGATGATTTCCCATTCACTACATATAAATTTCCCTCCGCTACCTCCAACATCTCTAACACCATTATAAAGAATACAATCAAAAACCAAATAATAAGATACTCTTGTATATGTGACAACGAAAAAGACTTTATACAATGCACCCAGGCTGCTACTAGTATGTTACATATAAGAGGATATTCCAATAGGTTTATAAAAGATGTACTATATAACACAATATACAGTGATACAAATATCAGTGGAAAATACAAATTAAACCAAATAAAAAACAACCAAAAATGGAACTACGTTAAACAACTGATAAAAGCACATCCGAACCAAAAACCAAATTGATCCACCTATTCGGAATCCCGGCATTGCCGGCCTTTTTATGTAATCTGGCTTTGCCACCGTGTAACCCGGCGTTGCCGGCATATGGAATCCCGGCACAGCCGGCAATACATAGTATTCTCTTAAGTTTTCAACCTAAATTCTCTGTCAGCACTGACAGACTCTAAATTCAGACACAATAATAATGAAAGATGTGGTCGGAATGAATCAGGTCTCATAGAGGCTGGCCCAACCAGTAGATTTTGCCTTCTAATCAAAAAACAGAAGACTTCTATAAAACATAATTGCAATTTTTATCTACTGGATCCCTCTGACGATGACTCATTCCGGTCCTACCCGCTCTGGCGTATGTGTTTCCAATTCAGTTCGTGACCCCTAAGTGTCTTTATTATATCTTACCAATTTGCATTCTTAATTCTTGCATTCGTCAGAGTCTAAGGGATTAGGGCCGAAAGACTCTGATTCATATCATATAACAACACAACTTACGTCTAATTCGTATACTTATTACTACCACACCTCTTATGACTAATTGTAACCCACAATCCCATCTACATGTGTTTTATATGTATTGTGCACCTTTGTTTAATATTTACAGTATCAGTCCATTTTCTCCAATATGCCAGTTTGTTGCCGATTCTGGAAATGATAATGCATCCGCAACCGCGAGTGATGACTATACGAAAGCACATATAAATATATTTATTTGGTTTATATAACCCCTTAAATCCTGCCACTTAACCACGCTCTAAATATCCATCTTCTCCCTTCTTTGGTATCAACCCAACCCCATAGCGGCCAATGAGCGTGCTCTTCCCTATGGGCTAGGGTTGTGCGTGTGTTCACGCTTTAATCTTTTCCTCTTTATTCCATGCTGGCGTGCTTTAACATTACCTCTTAGGGTTATAATCCCACATTCTTAGGTGTCACGTGTCTCTGCCCTCACTACGATTAAGACTATGGATTGGACTTGAAAATATGATCCTGTTGTCGTAAACACTTAATAATTATGAATAGTCCATTAACGAATAATGCCGGCACGGGCTCCGTATCAGGGCCGGAGAATACATGCCCACCCAATGCTCTTCTGGTAATGGCTTCGGAAACGAATACTGACAGGGCTAGAGACAACCTAGCAACCACCACTCGCATAGCCTCCTTACACGGTAACCCCACTGTTAATAATAATAATAATTGTGTAACTGGTCGAAGATGTAATAATCGCAGATGTTTCACTTGTACTGTATACAAAGAAAGTGACTACTTTAAGGGATATTACAACAACAAGCAATTCAAAATAACTAATGAAACGAATGGTTCTATTAATTGCAACACTGAAAATGTGGTATATTTAATAACTTGCGATAATTGTGGATTGCAATATGTTGGAGAAACAGGTAGGAAACTAAAAATACGTACTAATGAACATAATAATAGTATCAAAAATCCATTTAAAGCTAATTGTAAAACTTTAGCGGGTCACTTCAATATAGGTGCCTGCAAAAGTTTTAATATACAAATAATTGAAGCTATTAAACCATCAAATGATAAAAACTACGATAAATCACATAGAAGAGATAGAGAAGCATACTGGATCAAACGGTTAAAAACAAAGACACCCTACGGTCTAAACGAACTCTTAAAAGGGGAAAACTACAATAAAACAGTATTGGAAAATTTCTCCCTGACCCTTCCATCACAAGAACAACAAAACAAACGTACCAGAACTAATAGGCTAAATAAAAACAATAACTTTAATGAAAAGGACATTCATTACTTTTACCATGATAACACCAATCACAAACATGTCTATGATCTCATACATAAATTAAATAAAAAGCAATTAAAAATGGTACTTAATATAAACGAACACTATAAAAATAATCCTAAATATGACCTTGTTAGAGATCTAGCTGAGGGTAAGCTAAATCTCATCAAAAATAATACAATCGTTAACAAGAAGAACAGAGAACATATTATTTTCAGATTCACACACAGAATTATCGATAATATAAATTTAAATAGGATTCTACAAGAAAACTCCTATTTATGGCCTACAGTTAATTCTCATAAAGATAAAGAACTTCATAAACCCAGAATATTTTTCAAATATAATCAACCAATCGCCAATCACATATTCAACTATAAACACATAATCACTACACTAGACGTAGATGCTTGGGTAAACAATTACAATAACAATGGATTCCAATGCAACTGTAAAAATAACCCAAACTCTGACACTAACCATAAACATATAATCACAGGAAACCTAAATGTCCTTAACTGCCCACAATTGGAATCAATAATTAGTAATGGCCCCAAATATAGAATACCAACTAAACTAAACATTGATACCGTTACCAATGACGTGGTAATCGGAATCAGCCAATACATAAATAAAATAAATGAAAAATATAAAATAGACAAATTTGCATTAAATAAATGGGCGGATTCTGTTATAAATTCCACCAAAATAGAACTAAATAAACATGCAATGTATTATAAAAATCAGAAACAAATCACCTTAAAAACATTAGCCAACCTACTAGCAGATGTACATAATAAATTTGTACTTACACCTGTGGATAAAGCTAACCAAAACGTAGCAGTTATATGCAAAGAATACTATATATACAGTACATTATTAGAATTAGGTATAATGGGTAATAGCTCTAACACATACACCAGCTGCACTCTAAACTACGCAAACATCGCTGAATCTATTTATAAATACTATAAAGATAATAACATAAAAACTGAGTCATACAACCAATTACCCCACATCTACCTAATACCTAAATTTCATAAAAATCCAATAAAATTCAGAACGATTATTGCTAGTAAACACGCTCTTACTAAACCCATATCAATCATAATCGACAATGCACTCAAATTAATTTCTACCTCTAGATCACGCTACGGTAAAATTGCAAAAACCTTTCTGAAGGTTAATCCCTATTGGATAATCGGTAGCAGTCAACCCATACTTTCAAACATAAATAAAATAAATGAAACAAATTCAGCAAAAACCATTAATACATACGACTTTACGACACTTTATACAAACTTGCACCATAATACCATATATGATCACTTACACGAACTAATTAATAAATCAATGAGATATCCAATGCATAAAACTAAACTTAAAGTTAGATGGGGAACCTCTAAAATATTCAAAGACATTATAACTTCTGAACTATTATGCAAACACATTAAATTCCTTCTAGACAACCTATACTTTACCTGTGGTAATAAAATATTTAAACAGATAATTGGGATACCTATGGGTAGCAATGCTGCCCCCTCCATTGCTAATTTGGTACTCCACAATATGGAATACAACTATATTATAAGAAACAAGGATACAGATACGCTATTAAATCTAAAAAATCCATTTCGATTAATAGACGATATAACTCTAACTAACGATAATGATATATTCAACATAATATCTAAATATATGTACCCACCGGAACTAGAACTAAATAAAATTAACGCCTCCAATCAAGAAGCCAATGTTCTAGATCTTAATATAAAAATTTCCAACGGTAAATTCGTAACAAAATTATATGATAAACGGGATGATTTCCCATTCACTACATATAAATTTCCCTCCGCTACCTCCAACATCTCTAACACCATTATAAAGAATACAATCAAAAACCAAATAATAAGATACTCTTGTATATGTGACAACGAAAAAGACTTTATACAATGCACCCAGGCTGCTACTAGTATGTTACATATAAGAGGATATTCCAATAGGTTTATAAAAGATGTACTATATAACACAATATACAGTGATACAAATATCAGTGGAAAATACAAATTAAACCAAATAAAAAACAACCAAAAATGGAACTACGTTAAACAACTGATAAAAGCACATCCGAACCAAAACCCAAATTGATCCACCTATTCGGAATCCCGGCATTGCCGGCCTTTTTATGTAATCTGGCTTTGCCACCGTGTAACCCGGCGTTGCCGGCATATGGAATCCCGGCACAGCCGGCAATACATAGTATTCTCTTAAGTTTTCAACCTAAATTCTCTGTCAGCACTGACAGACTCTAAATTCAGACACAATAATAATGAAAGATGTGGTCGGAATGAATCAGGTCTCATAGAGGCTGGCCCAACCAGTAGATTTTGCCTTCTAATCAAAAAACAGAAGACTTCTATAAAACATAATTGCAATTTTTATCTACTGGATCCCTCTGACGATGACTCATTCCGGTCCTACCCGCTCTGGCGTATGTGTTTCCAATTCAGTTCGTGACCCCTAAGTGTCTTTATTATATCTTACCAATTTGCATTCTTAATTCTTGCATTCGTCAGAGTCTAAGGGATTAGGGCCGAAAGACTCTGATTCATATCATATAACAACACAACTTACGTCTAATTCGTATACTTATTACTACCACACCTCTTATGACTAATTGTAACCCACAATCCCATCTACATGTGTTTTATATGTATTGTGCACCTTTGTTTAATATTTACAGTATCAGTCCATTTTCTCCAATATGCCAGTTTGTTGCCGATTCTGGAAATGATAATGCATCCGCAACCGCGAGTGATGACTATACGAAAGCACATATAAATATATTTATTTGGTTTATATAACCCCTTAAATCCTGCCACTTAACCACGCTCTAAATATCCATCTTCTCCCTTCTTTGGTATCAACCCAACCCCATAGCGGCCAATGAGCGTGCTCTTCCCTATGGGCTAGGGTTGTGCGTGTGTTCACGCTTTAATCTTTTCCTCTTTATTCCATGCTGGCGTGCTTTAACATTACCTCTTAGGGTTATAATCCCACATTCTTAGGTGTCACGTGTCTCTGCCCTCACTACGATTAAGACTATGGATTGGACTTGAAAATATGATCCTGTTGTCGTAAACACTTAATAATTATGAATAGTCCATTAACGAATAATGCCGGCACGGGCTCCGTATCAGGGCCGGAGAATACATGCCCACCCAATGCTCTTCTGGTAATGGCTTCGGAAACGAATACTGACAGGGCTAGAGACAACCTAGCAACCACCACTCGCATAGCCTCCTTACACGGTAACCCCACTGTTAATAATAATAATAATTGTGTAACTGGTCGAAGATGTAATAATCGCAGATGTTTCACTTGTACTGTATACAAAGAAAGTGACTACTTTAAGGGATATTACAACAACAAGCAATTCAAAATAACTAATGAAACGAATGGTTCTATTAATTGCAACACTGAAAATGTGGTATATTTAATAACTTGCGATAATTGTGGATTGCAATATGTTGGAGAAACAGGTAGGAAACTAAAAATACGTACTAATGAACATAATAATAGTATCAAAAATCCATTTAAAGCTAATTGTAAAACTTTAGCGGGTCACTTCAATATAGGTGCCTGCAAAAGTTTTAATATACAAATAATTGAAGCTATTAAACCATCAAATGATAAAAACTACGATAAATCACATAGAAGAGATAGAGAAGCATACTGGATCAAACGGTTAAAAACAAAGACACCCTACGGTCTAAACGAACTCTTAAAAGGGGAAAACTACAATAAAACAGTATTGGAAAATTTCTCCCTGACCCTTCCATCACAAGAACAACAAAACAAACGTACCAGAACTAATAGGCTAAATAAAAACAATAACTTTAATGAAAAGGACATTCATTACTTTTACCATGATAACACCAATCACAAACATGTCTATGATCTCATACATAAATTAAATAAAAAGCAATTAAAAATGGTACTTAATATAAACGAACACTATAAAAATAATCCTAAATATGACCTTGTTAGAGATCTAGCTGAGGGTAAGCTAAATCTCATCAAAAATAATACAATCGTTAACAAGAAGAACAGAGAACATATTATTTTCAGATTCACACACAGAATTATCGATAATATAAATTTAAATAGGATTCTACAAGAAAACTCCTATTTATGGCCTACAGTTAATTCTCATAAAGATAAAGAACTTCATAAACCCAGAATATTTTTCAAATATAATCAACCAATCGCCAATCACATATTCAACTATAAACACATAATCACTACACTAGACGTAGATGCTTGGGTAAACAATTACAATAACAATGGATTCCAATGCAACTGTAAAAATAACCCAAACTCTGACACTAACCATAAACATATAATCACAGGAAACCTAAATGTCCTTAACTGCCCACAATTGGAATCAATAATTAGTAATGGCCCCAAATATAGAATACCAACTAAACTAAACATTGATACCGTTACCAATGACGTGGTAATCGGAATCAGCCAATACATAAATAAAATAAATGAAAAATATAAAATAGACAAATTTGCATTAAATAAATGGGCGGATTCTGTTATAAATTCCACCAAAATAGAACTAAATAAACATGCAATGTATTATAAAAATCAGAAACAAATCACCTTAAAAACATTAGCCAACCTACTAGCAGATGTACATAATAAATTTGTACTTACACCTGTGGATAAAGCTAACCAAAACGTAGCAGTTATATGCAAAGAATACTATATATACAGTACATTATTAGAATTAGGTATAATGGGTAATAGCTCTAACACATACACCAGCTGCACTCTAAACTACGCAAACATCGCTGAATCTATTTATAAATACTATAAAGATAATAACATAAAAACTGAGTCATACAACCAATTACCCCACATCTACCTAATACCTAAATTTCATAAAAATCCAATAAAATTCAGAACGATTATTGCTAGTAAACACGCTCTTACTAAACCCATATCAATCATAATCGACAATGCACTCAAATTAATTTCTACCTCTAGATCACGCTACGGTAAAATTGCAAAAACCTTTCTGAAGGTTAATCCCTATTGGATAATCGGTAGCAGTCAACCCATACTTTCAAACATAAATAAAATAAATGAAACAAATTCAGCAAAAACCATTAATACATACGACTTTACGACACTTTATACAAACTTGCACCATAATACCATATATGATCACTTACACGAACTAATTAATAAATCAATGAGATATCCAATGCATAAAACTAAACTTAAAGTTAGATGGGGAACCTCTAAAATATTCAAAGACATTATAACTTCTGAACTATTATGCAAACACATTAAATTCCTTCTAGACAACCTATACTTTACCTGTGGTAATAAAATATTTAAACAGATAATTGGGATACCTATGGGTAGCAATGCTGCCCCCTCCATTGCTAATTTGGTACTCCACAATATGGAATACAACTATATTATAAGAAACAAGGATACAGATACGCTATTAAATCTAAAAAATCCATTTCGATTAATAGACGATATAACTCTAACTAACGATAATGATATATTCAACATAATATCTAAATATATGTACCCACCGGAACTAGAACTAAATAAAATTAACGCCTCCAATCAAGAAGCCAATGTTCTAGATCTTAATATAAAAATTTCCAACGGTAAATTCGTAACAAAATTATATGATAAACGGGATGATTTCCCATTCACTACATATAAATTTCCCTCCGCTACCTCCAACATCTCTAACACCATTATAAAGAATACAATCAAAAACCAAATAATAAGATACTCTTGTATATGTGACAACGAAAAAGACTTTATACAATGCACCCAGGCTGCTACTAGTATGTTACATATAAGAGGATATTCCAATAGGTTTATAAAAGATGTACTATATAACACAATATACAGTGATACAAATATCAGTGGAAAATACAAATTAAACCAAATAAAAAACAACCAAAAATGGAACTACGTTAAACAACTGATAAAAGTACATCCGAACCAAAAACCAAATTGATCCACCTAATCGGAATCCCGGCATTGCCGGCCTTTTTATGTAATCTGGCTTTGCCACCGTGTAACCCGGCGTTGCCGGCATATGGAATCCCGGCACAGCCGGCAATACATAGTATTCTCTTAAGTTTTCAACCTAAATTCTCTGTCAGCACTGACAGACTCTAAATTCAGACACAATAATAATTAAAGATGTGATCGGAATGAATCAGGTCTCATAGAGGCTGGCCCAACCAGTAGATTTTGCCTTCTAATCAAAAAACAGAAGACTTCTATAAAACATAATTGCAATTTTTATCTACTGGATCCCTCTGACGATGACTCATTCCGGTCCTACCCGCTCTGGCGTATGTGTTTCCAATTCAGTTCGTGACCCCTAAGTGTCTTTATTATATCTTACCAATTTGCATTCTTAGTTCTTGCATTCGTCAGAGTCTAAGGGATTAGGGCCGAAAGACTCTGATTCATATCATATAACAACACAACTTACGTCTAATTCGTATACTTATTACTACCACACCTCTTATGACTAATTGTAACCCACAATCCCATCTACATGTGTTTTATATGTATTGTGCACCTTTGTTTAATATTTACAGTATCAGTCCATTTGCTCCAATAAGCCAGTTTGTTGCCGATTCTGGAAATGATAATGCATCCGCAACCGCGAGTGATGACTATACGAAAGCACATATAAATATATTTATTTGGTTTATATAACCCCTTAATTCCTGCCACTTAACCACGCTCTAAATATCCATCTTCTCCCTTCTTAAAGTTGATGTCTTCAAACTGAATCAGTACTATAATTGATGTTTAATCCATTTAATCCCCGCAAATAACAAGGATTAAACTTTAATGATTTTGATCTGTTTTTAAGTGACGGATTAAACGGATTAAACTAAATCATTTTATGAAAAGGCCGCGGATTAAAGTTTAATCTGCAAAGTTTTTAATCCGTCCCGATTTTATGAATACGTCACGGAGTTAAAGTTTAATCCGTCGGTATGTTATGAAAAGGTTTTTGGCCAACGGATTAAACTACTCCGTTTAAGTCACGGATCAAACTTTAATCCGTTTATTCCGTGAGCGTATTCATAAAACGATTAAAGTTTTAAGTTAATCCGTTTAATCATTTTATGAAAAGGCCCTTAGATTTATTTCAAATCGCAGCTCCAAATGATAAATGTCGGCTGACTTGAATTACATGATATCCAGCTAGCGTTGTGCCAGGACCGTGAAGCGGGCTTCGTGCTCGGGCCGGGCTCGGGCCGGGCTCGGCCTCGGGCCGGCCCGATACCGGCCCGGCCCGAGTTTTTAATGAGACGGCCCGGCCCGACTCGGGCCGCTCGGACCACTCGGTTTAGTTACTCTGCCTGCGGCAGTAGACAAACCCTGGTTTGGTATATATAAGGAAGCTAACAAGTAGTGATGTTTCAGGCACTGAAACTGAAACTGAAACTAGGTTTCAGGTTGCACAGGTTTCAGTTTGAGGCACTGAAACTGAAACTTAAGAAACTATTTTGGGAGGAGACCTGAAACTGAAACTGAAACTAATTTGAGTACAGACCTGAAACTCAAACTGAAACTAGTTTCAGTCTTTTCTCAAAACTTGAAGTTTTGAAGGTTTTAAGCCTCTATCTCGTTAACATTTTGCAGTGGAGGCCTAAATAATCTTAAATTTATGCTTTATATGTTTCTGACTGCTAGAAACTGCACTTTTCTGAATGACCTGAAATGAAACTGAAACTCCGCTGAAACTAAAACTGAAACTGTTTTGTGTTCACGAACTGAAACTTAAACTGAAACCGAAACTATTTTGTGTTCCCGACTGAAACTGAAATTATCAGGGATCGCCGACTGAAACTGAAACTAAAATCGGTTACTGAAACAACACCACTAACAAGTAAAGCCTTGCCGACTTCTCACTTTTTAGTCAGTGGTCAATTGTGTATTTAAATCTTCTAAATATAAGCTGTGTGAGTGCTTTTCCGACGATTTATTTTTATTCTTTTTTGGATAATTCAATACTTAACCAAAAATCTTACGATCTACAAGATAAGCTTTATAAGCTTCAGTGTGTGGTTATAAAATAGTGCTCAAAGCATTATCTGAAAATCATGAAATGCTTCTAGCAATAGCTAATGTTGCACTTAAAGTTACAGTTAATTGAACTATGAAATGTAAGAAATGAATTGTCACTTCAGCACCTGAGACCCAAAAAATTTGGACCTCGGGTGGGACTCGAACCCACGACTTTCAGACGCTCTGCCAACTTAGCTACCGAGGCTACAGTCGCACCAAGCTAGAAGGAGTTCGTATCCAAACTGAAGTGACAATGAATTATTAATGCGTTATACAGTGCGGACAAACACATGAACAAAACTTTGAAACGTTTCAAAAATTTCATAAGTTCTTTTTGGGTTTATTGATACATCATATCATACTAATAAAACTGCTAGCGCAAACCGGATGCAATTTGAGCCATTCTTGGACTCTCCGAAGCTGTCGGGCGATACTTGGGCTATTCGGGCTACTCTCTACACTTTTGTAAATTTTTGAACAAAATTTAGAAAGTCAGTGTTACAGTTTGTTTTCCCACCGATTTGAATGAAAACAACGATAGTAACGTTTGCATATCAGAAATTGAATTTTCAAGAAAATTTCTGAGAAATTTCGATTTGGACATCCAATTTCCAGGGCGCGGCCCCGGTGCATCTCTACTGCAAATCAATCAATTTAGTTGCTTGCATTTTCAGATTGCAAAACACGACTTAAAAATCACGATTCAAACAGCACACAGCCGCTCTATATTCTCATACTCTTTAGCCTTAGCTTAATCGTTCCCCTATCCAACTACAAACTCAAGCATCCATTTAATCGAAATAAGCCAAATGTGTACAATCATATCAACAGTTTTCAGCCAAAACGACAAGAGAAACACTTTTATGCATAAACGTTGCAATACCACTGCTGCAACATAATATACAAGTACAGAAAAAACAAGAAAAATAAAGAATCAAAAATGTAAGCCGGAATCAATAACAAATCACCCCTGTTCCAGATAACAACAGAATGATAACAAACAAGCCCCTTCCCATAATATGCACAAACACCTTCAAACAAACTGCATCCCCCAAAAAACAAGCACAAAAAACAGATCAAAAACAGTCAAGTCATTTTTAAAACCAGTTTTCCACGCCGGTGGTGGAGTGCCCTCAAGCGGTGGGCGGAGCTGACGTGACGGCGGCTTCCAAGGCAGCCACTTGATTTGGCGTGAGCGTTGAGATGCAAGCGGTGAACAGCTCTTGATTTGACTGAAACAAAAAGAGACAGCGACAGGATAAAGTACTGTAGTAATGGTCATGCTATTGCACGCCCTCAAAGGATTCATAATTAGGACTACCATTCCTAGCCCTTCCCCCGAAACCCTCAGAGCTCCTCTGCTGGTTTGCACCAGAAGAAACGTCTGCATTAGAGGTATGATAGAAAAGTTAGGTTACGTACCAACGTTTTATTTTCCTTTTCCGGTATTTCTTTAGAGGCATTAGATATTAGTTAAGTTTCAAATTTATTACTTAGTACCGTTTCAAGAAAGGGTAGAGTTCGCTGACTGATTAACTGAATCAATGCGTCAACGGACTTTGCCAATTGGTGGCCTAACGGGACTAGAATCTCCACTGACCACTGATTTAGAAGCAGACACAGTTTAGGGCAGTCGTTTATTACACTGATTTCAACCTCTCTCCGAACGGAAGATCTGAGAAACAGCCATAGGTTATTCCGCTACATAATATATATATATATATATATATATATATATATATATATATATATATATATATATATATATATATATATATATATATTATATATATATATATATATATATATATATATATATATATATATATATATATATATATATATATATATATATATAAATTCCATACCTGAAGTTGACGCAAAAGAGCCACCATACGAGCCTGAACGTCTGGACAGAGCTCGAGGGCATTGCGTTCGAAGGCCTCAGCCATGACGGCAATCACGGTCGGAAGACTTTCGCCCACCACCAACGGATGATTCCTGCAAAAAGAAAGACATCAAATCGAAAGTGTCATCAGATGTTGCAAAAACACAGGATAAACTGCTCAAACAGATTACAGAGATAAAACCAGTTTTCCTAGTGTCCAAGATCACTCTAGCAAGAAGGGTATGTAACATTAGCACAGCATTTAATACAGCTACAACTAGATCAGAGATGCACCGGGGCCGCCACTACAGGAGCCGGGGCCGGGGTCTGGAAATTGGGGATCCAAATCGAAAATTTTTCAAACTTTCTTGAAAATTTAAATTTTGCAACAATTCTTGATATACAATCGTTACTATCGTTGTTTTCATTCATATCGGTGGGAAACCAAAAGATTTGTAACATTTTCACTTCCGAAAATTCAAAATTTTGGTCAAAAAATGTCAAAAATTCACAAAATTTTGCTAATTTTTGGGCCCGGTAGGTACCGGGGCCTGACCACCGGGGGCGGGGCCAGGCCCCAGTGCATCCCTAGCTACAACATACATTTAATGATCATACAAACACCTGCCCTAGCAGGATTAATCCGAAACAGGAACGTCAGCCAATGATAGAGAGCAAACCCAAGTGGTAGAAAATCACAAAATAATCAGCAGACAATATAGTCTATTTTAAAATTGCGGAAAATGAAAACAAAAAATCAGTGATAATTTTTAGGAGTGTTTGATAAGAACTCAGGCAGACACAATAAAGCCTATTTTGATTATAAAGCATCAAATAAGTATAAACTTGCAAAAAATTAAAGAAAAATAGATGATAATGTTTCTACGAGTGTTTGTTTAGAATTTCCTAGAATTGGATCATATCTCTTAGCAGCACCTTTTCACGTGCAGTGGAGGTGGAGAAGAGAAGAGTGGACCCCATCCAACAACAGGCAAATTACAGAACGATATATATACAAGAAATAAAAATGCTCCTCTGGAGCATGAAAAAAGTAATATGGGTTGTGGTGAGGTTGTAAAATCAAGAGAGGACTAGTCTTTAAAATGCTTAATATGGGGCTAGGTTCAAAAATAGAAGAGGACTAGGTTGTGAGCGAATTAATATGGGCACAGCTTCGCCGAACAACCCATATTCGCGGTTTGTCAATGTAAATTATTATGCATATCCACGATACATTTAGTTTATAGTTCATAAATAATCTACAGCTACGGTATGTGTTCGAGCTTTATTCGAACTTTTATTTTAGTAAGCGTTTTCTTCGATAAATGCTTTATACTAACCTGCGCAATTTACGTATCCATTTATACGGAAAATTTATATTCAAGAATAATTTAGGACTCTCCGACGATCTTCTATTTCCTCCGACTTGGACCAATAGCTTTAGCATCATAGCCTTAGATCTCTCCTAGTAGTAGAGCCTGCCGTAGTCCAACACAACAAAATGATGATAATTTTCGTATAGCTAGTCTAACAGTGCATGCAAACAGCTATATTCAATGAGTATTCAACGTTTAAATTTTTTATTGACTGACATTGATAGCTCTAAGCTAAGACGAAACGTGAAATCCCGCGAATATGGGTTGTTCGGCGAAGCTGTGCCCATATTAATTCGCTCACAACCTAGTCCTCTTCTATTTTTGAACCTAGCCCCATATTAAGCATTTTAAAGACTAGTCCTCTCTTGATTTTACAACCTCACCACAACCCATATTACTTTTTTCATGCTCCAGAGGAGCATTTTTATTTCTTGTCCTTCTGTCATTTTAAAGGATCCCTTTCCAGCAATGCGGTAATGGATACAAGGAGCTTGAACAGTGCCGTAGGTAGAACAGAAAACTGATTATATAAATATATAGTACCACTGAATTCTCACCTCCGCCCCAAGCTTGTTTGTGGGTAGTATAAGGATAAAACTTTTTCGCCTCCCCAAAGAGTTCGACAGTATGCCCAACGTGTTCAGCGACACGGATTTACTATATGGATACCTCCATAGGGCCGAAAAACGTTGTTTTAGGCGGTTTGACCAGTGGTCAGTAGGCACCATAGACCATAGTGACCAGTGGTTAAAGGTCATTTTAAAGGTTCCCTTTCCAGCAGTGAGCTAACGCAGATAAGGAGCTTGAACAATGCAATAGGCAGGGCAAATGTGAGCAAATGGGCTTTCATTTAATATCAAACATGACCACTTTTGAAGACTTTAATTTTTGACCCACGCCGGCCACCCACCCACAGGTCGGTGGAGCCACTTTTTGTGGCTGGTATAATGACAAAACTTGATAGCCTCGCCAAGGGCTTTCACTAGATACCAAACATGACCACTTTTGAAGACTTTCATTTTTGACCCACACCGGACCCACTGTGGGTGGGGCACCCACCCACAGGTCGGTGGGGCCACTTTTTGTGGGTGGCATAATGACAAAAGTTGATCGCCTCGCCAAGGGCTTTCATTTGATACCAAACTTGACCACTTTTGAAGACTTTCATTTTTGACCCACACCGGACCCACTGTGAGTAGGGCACCCACCCACAGGTCGGTGGAGCCACTTTTTGTGGGTGGCATAATGACAAAAGTTGATGGCCTCGCCAAGGGCTTTCATTTGATACCAAACTTGACCACTTTTGAAGACTTTCATTTTTGACCCACACCGGACCCACTGTGGGTGGGCGCTGTGGGTCAGGGGTCACATCCACCGACCTCAGCAGTATGCTCATCGTTTTCAGCGACCCCGATTTACTATATATGGGTACCACCCCAAGGCCGAAAAACGCCATTTTTAGTGACTTTTAGGCCATTTCTAGTAAAAGTGGGACTTGTAACTTTTCGCCAAAACAGGCCAAAAAAATGCAAAGTTTGGGCCCATCTCCTGAAAGCTAGGGAGCAAAATTAAAAAATCCCCCTCGTTACTTTATGCACCCCTACTGGTAGTTTTCAACAAAAGATACTAGACCTCTCCAGCTTCTACCCAGTTCTAGAAAGAAGTGTGACCAAAATTTGCGAAAAAGAGCGAAAGTCCGATTCTTTGGGACCTTGGCACAGAGCCAAAATTGGCCAGGTGCCAAAATGACCAAAAAAAGGTAGCATGGGGGGATCCTGCCTACCAACATATAATAGTAGTATGGTGCCAAAATGCCCACATCGTTCCAACACTTCGCCGTAAAATGCATTTCCAATAAGCGTTATTCACCG
>JASAND010026808.1:0-19209 GCA_030248195.1 Trissonchulus latispiculum
CTCGGGACAACCAGAGGGAGACTGCCTCCTTTGAGGAGGGAAGAGAGAAACGTTGCCGTTTCGCATCCCAGGGCGGGTTTCCAGGGGAATCCACAACCAGGGACGGTCCACCATTCCACCAACTTTGAGGCGACAACATCGGAACAGTTGTACGAATGTCATATCCATGGGCGTAGATAAGGGGGCGCCCAGGCGCGCCCCCCCCCCCCGAAGCACCTTTGCCCCCCTGTAAATTTTGCCAGTGGAAAAAATTTTTAAGCTCGCGCGCAGCGCGAGCTTAACTTACTGCGCCAGTTTTTGCTGGAACAGTAGTCTGAAATATATATAGGTTTCAAGCCTTTAATTTTTCAAAAAATTTGCTCGCTCTGAGTCAAATACAGATGACGTAGATGTAGATGACAAATGTATATAGATGACGATTTTGTGCGAAAGTTGCCGGAAAAATAGGTTTAAAACGTAATATTTCTGAAAATTTTCTACTGGGGGCAGCGCTCCCATACTCCTGATTGTGCGTTCTTACTCATATTGCTAACTACTATGACAACTTGATATTGATTACTTCGTTTTCCTAAAATAAATGTTTCTCTCTTTAGTCTTGCAGATGTGGCACTTAATAAAGAAAGTGCTCAAAATTATTCCTCAGGGAGTGTAAATATGAAAAATTCTGCAACTTCGAGGGGCTCCGCCCCCAGACTCCCGCGGGTCCTATTTCTTCGCGACATTTGGTTTCTCCACAGCGCTTCCACGCGTACAATGCTAGCTCTCAGATTATTTGCTGATCTGAAATAAAAAGTGCATTGAAAAACTGCTTTCAAGTCTGAAATATCAAAAATTCTCAACTTCTGTGGATTCAAAAGCAATTCCTTTCAAAAAATTTAGAAAGTTAAAAATTTTCAACTGGCATTAAAGAATTATATATATATATATAAAGTTTCTCTAGCAGTTTTTGGTGAAAATCAGAAAAATGTCAGCTTTAATAATCAAGCCGTTTTTGGTGAAAATCTGAGAAAATTTCTCAAGTTTAGATACTAATTAAGAATTAAAGCTGCTGTACCCGTTTTTGGTGAAAATCTGAAAAACTCAATTTTACTTATAGAAATATTGAAAGCTGATTGTGGGTCGAGGTAAAAAATTGCACAATTTCGGGGAGGGGAGGGGATCGGGCTCCGGCCCCCCCCCCCGACTTGCCGAAAATCCGCCCCCCCCCGAAGCAATGACCTATCTACGCCACTGGTCATATCTGTGTCCGTTAAATCGCAGGGACAGAAATTTTCCTGTTTCCCCTGGGAGCTGGAACTGGGAGCTGCATCCTTTTATTTCCGCCACATATATAATTCTCGCACTCCTGCAGTGAAAATTGCTCTTGTCTCTGTTCTCCAGGCCAGTCACAAAGCTTCTGATGCTGGAGCCATATTTGATGTTAGGGCAGAGGGCGCAATTTCGGCGGCCACACTTAACGGTCCCGTGTTGATCGGACCCGGGCCGCTCAGTTATTTCCATAGAGCCGGGAAGTGGTAATCTGGCTGACTTGACTTTGACTTAACGCCGGAGAGCAGGATCAGCATCCGCTATAGCGTGTCCCCATACGATACGCCGCCACTGAGCCCGATCAGAAGCCACCTCTGCAATTATGCTGGTAGAAGAGTTGCTCCAAACGACAGATCCGTAAGCAATCCTTAGCCAGTTTAGATCCTTTTCCACTAAACTGTCCCAGGTGCATTTGGCCGCATTTCTCACGCATCGCCAGTTGGCAGGTTTCGGGTGTACCCAGATAGATTTACACAGGCGGTCATTGGGCATTCGGGCCACGTGACCAAGCCAGCGTAAACGTCGGCGACGGATCAGATCTTCGATTGTAGGTTGCTTGCCACATCTTGCGCGCACGTCGGTATTACGCACTCGGTCTCGAAGCGTTATTCCCAGAATACAGCGCAGGCAGTGCATATGGAATACTTCCAGTTTTGCTAGATCCGCTTTGGTATAGGACCAAGACTCTGTAGCGTATAACAGAATTGATATAACAGCTGCATTGAAAACTTTCATTTTAAGCTTGATGGATAGATCCTGCCTTGCGAATACCGTTTTCTTCAGTCTGTGCAGTGTCTGAGAGGCTTTTCCTATGCGATTTATAATGTCGCAGGTGGCAGATACCTGGGCACCATGGATGGTAGAGCCCAGATAGGTAAACGAATCAACTATCTCTATCTGGTCTTGGCCAACATATAGTTGCGGTTCGCTAACCAGATGGAAGTAGAGAGCTTTCGTTTTCGAAGGCTTGATCTTTAGGCCTAGCTTAACTGATAAACCGGAAATTCGATTCAGCAAGCTTTGACATTCCTGTTCTGATGATCCCAATACGGCAATATCGTCGGCGTAGGCCAGGTCCGCAACCCGGTTAAACTCAGAGCACACCACACCATCCGTTGGGAGCACAGAGTGGCTAAGGATCCAGTTAAGAGCAAAGTTAAATAGCATAGAGGACAAAACGCAACCCTGACGGACCCCAGATTGAACCGGGAACGGCCTCGTTAATCCTTGCCCGACACGAATAACAGACGAAGCCCCCTCGTATCTGGCCCTCACAAAAACATTCAAAGGGCGAGCGGTAGTGGTGTGGTCTAGGACAGAATACATCTGTGAGGCCAGTGCACAGCTGTCCGACACAACCACACCAACTGTACCAAAATGGTGACAGTTGGCGATAATTGGAAGTTCGCGAAGTTGACGGAAATCGCCGAAGTTGACGAAAATCGCTATCAAGCTGCCAAAGTCCGCGAATTTCTGTTTTCGCCAACTGTCACCATTTGAATGCAGGGTACTGGTAGAAATCAAAATCTAAAAATTTTACCAGAAACCGCAAACAACGATTGCCTGGTAATGGGACGATGTCTGCTAAGTAGTTGTAACATTGTGAGGCCACAGAAATAGACTACGTATTCGGGATGGAGAGTTGAAACTGCCCTGAGTTGGTTTTTCGAACATAACTTTCGCTACAGTGCTCACAGAGCCAAAGGTTTTAGACCACTCTACGCAGAATCACACGCTCTTTGCAATGGTGGGTGTCCCGACGCGCCGCGACCTCTGCAGGAAAAGCTAGGCACCAACAGACATGGAAGTAGTACGTCAACATGTGCCAACGAGACACGCGCCGAAGGCGCGCGCGGATGGCCGCGCTTGACGGCCCCATCATCGCGTTAAAGTCACTCAAAAGAAGAGACTCTGCTGGTTCAGGAACTGCTTAAATTTCTGAAATCAGACGACTGGTTAGTGAGATATGACCATTTAAAGATTTTTGCTTCATTTTGTCAAAATCCATACAGTACCCTTCACCCAAATGGTGACAGTTGGCGATAATTGGAAGTTCGCGAAGTTGACGGAAATCGCCGAAGTTGACGAAAATCGCTATCAAGCTGCCAAAGTCCGCGAATTTCTGTTTTCGCCAACTGTCACCATTTGAGTGCAGGGTACTGTATATATACAGTTACACCAACAGTTTCCGTCGTCTTGGTTGGGAAGCCTGCAGAGAAGCTCTCCTAGGTAGGAACAACGCTGGGTCGCTGGACACCCTACCGACATGATTTTGGAGCTGGCCGACCTGGTTTTGACTAACAATGCCTTCGAATTTAACGGTGACTACTATACCCAGAAGGATGGAGCCGCAAAACTTTGGCGTGGTGGAGGTACATCGATGACGTTTTTATTGTCTGGGAAGGCTCTCATGAGAGTCTTGAAATCTTCATGGAACTGGCCAACAATCTAATCCCAAGCATTAAGTTGGATGCTAATCATGATGAAACCAAAGTCATTTTCCTGGACGTATATATATGCGTAGAACTAAAGAATGGAAAAATTGTGACTGATCTCCCTGCCGACACCAGGCAATACCTGCATTTTGGGTCCTGTCATCCGGTACAGCACAAGCTGCCGATAGGCGTCAGCCAGGCTCTCAGAATTTACCGCATCTGTTCAGGACCTGATGTCACCAAATTACGGTGCCTTCAGCTGAAGGAAGACCTGGTCAAGAGGGGCTTACCCAAGAGGGAAGGTACACAGACGTATTACTAAAGCTCAGTCCTTCAACCGACCCGATTTGTTAGCCCCCAAGACCCAACCTGACCCCGACGGCGAAACCAAGTCATTTTCCCTGATTTTGCCATATCATCCTGACCTTAGCTAAGTACACTCTTAGAAATGTTCCAGTAGAAACTACAGGAATCACTTTTGTAGGCGATAAATACAAAAGCTTTTGTAGAAAATACAGGTTAGGTCTTGTAATTTCTACAGGACATTGTTGGTAGTTTTTACCGGACATATTTTGGTAAAATTGGTTACAAGTTAGACTAGTATGCAATACAAATGAAACCTGTAGTTTTCACTGGTTTACAGGTTTACTCTACAGGAAAGTACTCGATACGCTGATAACGCAAACTGAGTATATAAGGGCGACAGGTATCATAATTTTTGAAGACTGAGTCTTTCAACACCCCGCAGGGTATTTTTTAGGGATTTTTTTCGGGGGAGGGGCTTCCCGGGCCCGGGGGGGAAGAAATTTTCGGGGGGGGGGGAAGATTTTTTGCCAAAATGAGCCAAAAAATGGTATTTTTTGACGTATTTTGCATGGTGAAACACAAAAAGTTCTCAAAAATGCCAGGATTTAAGGTATAAATAGCCATTTTTACGAAAAAATCTCGGGCGAAGCCGGAAAATTTTTGAAAATTTGACCATTTTTGGAAAAAATGTAAGGTCATTAAGGGGGCAGACCAAAATCCCGGGGGGGCGATTTCGGGGGGGAAGGTCAATTTCGGGGGGGAGGGCCGCCCCCCCCTGTAAAAAATACCCTGCCCCGTGGGTGAATTTTTTGTAACGGCCGCGCCCTGCCGAAAATATTTTGGGAGCGGCCGCCCCCACACCTGCCCCCCCATTTTTGAAATAACAGGTCGCTCCAGTAAATTTTACAGGCTTTCTCTGTAAAAACTCTTGTAAAAACTACAGGTTTAGTATCTGATTTAGGATTGTCAGAAAAGTCGAACAAAACAAACTACAGGTTTCTTTAGTATTTTCTACAGGAAACTCCTGTAATTTTTACTATTCCAGAGACCGGTAAAAAATACAAAAGTTACTTTTGTGGAAAATACAGGAAGCTCCGCTAGTGACTGACTGCACAGGAGCACTTTTGTAGAAAACTACAAGAATTCCTGTCATTTCTACAAGAGTCTTTTTAAGAGTGTATGTTACTGATATATTGAAATGTCACGAACATTTTCTTAGTGGCGTCCATGTCAAGATTAACTTATTTTGGCGACCTCCGCGTAAGCTCAGGAATGTTTTTGTGAGGGCCAGATTACCACCTCCCGGCTCTATGGAAATAACTGAGCGGCCCGGGTCCGATCAACACGGGACCGTTAAGTGTGGCCGCCGAAATTGCGCCCTCTGCCCTAACATCAAATATGGCTCCAGCATAAGAAGCTCTGTGACTGGCCTAGAGCACAGAGTCAAGGGCAATTTTGACTGCAGGATTGCGGGAATTATATATCTGGCGGAAATAAAAGGATGCAGCTCCCAGTACGTTGGGGAAACAGGAAACTCTCTGTCCCTGCAATTTAACGGACGCAGACACATATGACATTCTTAGAATGGATTGTTTTTGTTTCTACAGTCCCGGCTAGAAATGACGTACCTATGCGCTTGCAGTTTGCTCGCAATCGGGTCGCAGCTGTTTTTTGATAATTTTCTGTTGCTACTGTTTGTTTGATCTTTTGCGTTAAGCAATTTCCAATATGCGTACGCATGTTTACTCAACTGGCTAACTTCTATAGAAAAAGTTAAGTCAAAGGTTTTTGCTTAATCCTATATCAAAATCTTCAATCTAAAGAATATAGCCGTAGCTCTATGCTTAAGCACAAGACTAGCACTGAAAAACTGATGGCAAAAACTAGATAGCAAAACAGCTGAAACGCGAGCAGGTCGCGAGCAAGTCTCGGCTAGCATGCCTTAACTTCTAGCCGGGACTGTATTTTGATTTGACATAGTAAACTAAAATCTTATCTGTTCTAAGACTCTATTTGTTCTATTCGTAAACTCTATTTGTCTAACCAACAATTAACTTTACTATTAAATTGCTCCAGGCAAAGAATTCAAAGTTTTAAGAGCAAATTTAATCAAAAATTTAAAATTTTCTTCAACTTCTGGGGGGCTGCGCCCCCCAGACCCCCTGCGTATCTATTTCGCATCAAATATTCCTACTTTTACACCAAAGACTTTTAAGGTTGTTTAAAAACTCTTAAAAACGAATTAATTCGACGCTAAATGCGTTTATAGCGTTTATAACGTTGAGAAGCGATTTTTGTAATTTTACGCAGTCGAAAATAAAAATACGCACTCGAAAACAAAAATACGCAAAATTTACGCAGGTCCGATTTTCAAAAAAAACCCTGTTTCAGAGCTGTAAAGATCATGTACAAAAGACTCGATGTATATGGTATGTACAATATAACACTGGTTAGTGGGCTGTGCAGAAACATTAGAAAAACTGTTTCAACACCGGAAAGAAACTCCTTTCGGAGTTATTTATTATATATATAGGTATAAAAACGTACTTATTTCTTTTTTAACTGCAAAATTTTTTCAAATGTTCTCACATGGGGCAAAGTGTAGCCTGGTACATACAATACACCTATATTCGCCGACGTGTCAATTTGGTTGGTAATTTCCCCAACGCACCTGTTACGTAGTTTCTTGACCCCTTCCCGTCCCCCTTGTTATATAAAGCCGTATGTGTAGAAATAAAGCTTATTGTTACAGCTTCTGTTCGGTACTGACCATGGATTTATCTAATAAACTCATTATAAAAGCAAAATTCCACAATGACATTCGCAAAATTGCCACTTATTCAGAGGTATGTTGTATACGCAACTCATGCCATTATATATGCGATACCCTTATGCTTTCGGAGTGGGAATACGGACTAAGTTACGTACGGATAAAGATGGTTCAATGTCTCTACGCTGCTGTGCAATTTTATCCATAGTATACCACCAAAAATGTGTGTACAAATTTTAACTTTTTATAGCAGATTTGTTAGCCTTTGTAGTAAGCCCCAATAATGTGTATACATTTTTATTGTTGTATTATTTTTTAGAAGCGTCAGTATCAGAAATTCGAGATTTCAAAATTTAGGAATTCCGTTTTTATTCACGAAAAACTTAAAATCGTTTTAGTTATTCACCCAATTTTTATCACAACGATCGAATAGAGCTGCTCCAGCTGTATATTTTTGCTCTTACAAGGTTTTCACGAAAATGCACCCAATGCCAGGAATGTCGGATTTTAGAAATTTTTTACCAATTGCAGGGGATTTTTTCCGGAGGGGAGGCTTCCCGGGGGGGGGCCGGGCCCGGGGGTTGGAAGAAATTTTCGGGGGGGGGGAAGATGTTTTTGCAAAAATGAGCCAAAAAATGGTATTTTTTGGCGTATTTTGCATGGTGAAACACAAAAAGTTCTCAGAAATGCCAGGATTTAAGGTATAAATAGCCATTTTTACGAAAAACTCCCCGGCGAAGCCGGAAAATTTTTGAAAATTTGACCATTTTTGGAAAAAATGTAGACCTCATTAAGGGGGCAGACCAAAATCCCGGGGGGGGGATTTCGGGGGGGAAGGTCAATTTCTGGGGGGGGCTGTAAAAAATACCCTGAATTGCCACAATATGGGTATAGCCATGGGGGAAAAACCCACATTTTCGGATTTTGGCTGGAACTTTTTTATTATAAGGGTTATCTGAGAACTTTATATACCATCGTACTTGGCGTACTTAGAACTTTCTTTTAAGCCTATTTGCACTTCTCTAAGTTGTACCGTTAGAGCGGTATAATGCAAAAAGTAGCGGGGGAAATACCCAATGGGGGGAAAATAAACCCACCCCTCACAGATCTTAAAAATTGTTCTATCGCAATTCTGACACTTCCAGTGTAAAATTCAACCCTTTTTTAGTTAGTATGAACCAAAAACCCGATCTAAGTAGCTTTTTTTGAGATCTCATGTGCCGTTGAAAATGCTGCATCAACTGGCCAGGTTTCATAAAGTTTAACACATAAACATAGGGCAATTTTTGAAAAATGCTAAAAATGATGTAATTTGATAAAACTTATTATTCTATCGTGTAGAGAATGGTTTTTTACGTAGAATTGGCTGTTAAAATCCACAATTGTACCTGTATTGGGTCCTCCAGCTGCGAAATGGCACTTTTAAGGTTTTTAGCCCCTAGCTAGCCAGGTAAGCAAAATTGTCCAAATCTGACCGCATAGGATGACGCAGCGTGCTCGATAGTACCGTGCTATAGTCTCTAATTGTTTCCGTGTTGAGTTGTTAAAAAATTTTTCAAAAAAATTTGGGTGGGTTTTTTCCCCCCAAAGTGGGTTTTTCCCCGCCACGTTTGGCAATGTGCCAGACTAACGGTACAGCGGATCGGTCTAATTTTGGCTGTGTGCAAAGAGGAAGAGTTGCCATCATTGCAGATATTTGCAAAACTTTTCTAGCCCAACCCAGTCAAAAGTTACATCGGTCCAAACTTTTGGTAAATTTTTGGATGGTTGAACGAAAAAGTAGTTGTCATTTTCAAAATGTCATAAAATAAGCAGGAGTGAACCAAATGACTTGATCTTTGCACACATAGGTTAGAAAGAGTCGCGCTTCCTGCTGCTATGTTTTGGAGCTCATATCTCCAACGCATGACTCAGGAGGCGGGTGGGTTTTTTTCCCCCCAAAAAGGGGGTGGGTTTTTTTTCACCCCATGGCTATATATATCATTCGTTTTCGAAAGCTCTTACCGAGCTTAACAGCTTTAAGAAGAATCTTGAAAAGAAACCGTATTCCCGGAATTCTGCGAAAACGGGATTCTGCGGATTTCAAAAATTTTCTCCAATACCCCACAGTATAGGTATATATACTTGGAAGCTCTTGATGACTTGAACCACTTTTGTTACGGAACCAATGTTTGAAAATGCACCAAATTCTCGGTATGCACGAGCACGATTATGCCCGAGCCCGATTAAACCGATCGCCCAGATTTTCGGAATTTCCCAGAAGTGAGTGCATTAGGTTGTTCAGCTGATCAAGAGCTTTCAAATGATATATATATATACATCTGTACCCGCCACTGGCTTTTTCCTACGGGAGGGGTGGAGGGCCCCCTGAAATCGGATTCCCCCAGTCTTGGATCTCCTCCCAGTATGATGGTCTGGCTGCCCCCTGACTTCAACAGTCAACAGAAGGATTAGGGCGTTGAGGGAACAATTTTCAAATATTTTTCCGCCTTTGACGGATTCCTAGGCTTTTTAAGCTGTCTTAAGCTTAAATTAGATTAAAAATTGCATAATTTTTATCTCAGCAGCAAAAAGGCTGTTTTTACGCATTTTCCGAAAAATTTTTCTCGCCCCCTCCCTGAAATCTGTGTCCTCTCTCCAGACCTGTGCCCCCAGAATTTTTTGCCTTGGAAAATGCCAGTACATACGTATTGAGGGTATTGGAGAAAATGTTTAAAAACCGGAAAATGCGGTTTTCTCGAATATCGGGAATTGGGTGCATTTTCAAGAGTTCGTTCTATTATACAAAAGTTGTTTAACTCATTAAGAACTGTCGAATGATACATTCTATTGTGGTGAAAAGCTTGTAACAGCAAAAATATGCAGCTGGACTAGAAACAAAATTTTGATTGCAATGAAAATTGAGCGAAAACATTTAGTTTCTCCGCGAATCGGTCTTCCTAATCTCGAGTATCTATCTGCTAAACGTATCTACGTATATATTGTTGGGGAGTTGATTCTGTCATTCTCGTTTGTAATAGTAATATATTTTTAATTACTCGAATAATGTTTGTTAAATCAATTTTGTTAGATTTTTGTAGGACATGACTCTGGATGATTTGATTTTGATGATGCAAAGGGTGTTCAAATCTAAACTTTCGGCCAGTCAAGATATTGCTATCAAGTATCTGGATGAAGGTACAAAGTTGGTTTCTTTGTGCAGTTTGTTGCTTTGTGGACTTTGTGATTTGTCTTTGTCGTTGAAAATAGTCTTTTACGAAAAAGTTTAGGTACTACAGTGTAGCTCAAAACAAAGTTGATTTTTTTGCGAAGTTCGTGAACTCCGCGAACTTCGCGAAATCATTAGCTAGCTAATTTGAGGGGTTTTCTCTATATCTACTAAAAATTTGCAAAAAATTTTAAAATCAAGATTTGGTGCCTTCGAAGTTCGCTAAGGTTTAGCGAAGTTAGCATAATTTCGCGAAACCCGCCATAATTTTAGCGAATTCCGCGTAGATTTTAGCGAAGTTCGCCAACGTTTTGCGAAGTTCGCGAAGTTTTTAGCGAAGTTCCTTTAAACTTCGCTAAAATCGTCGCGAAATTCGTAAAAATCTTAGCGAATTTCGCGAAATTATGCGAAAATATTTAAGTTCGCTAAACTTTAGCGAACTTCGCGAAGGCACGAAATCTGGACTCCAAATTAAATTTTAATTTTTTTTGCAAATTATTGGCAGATATGGAGAAACCCCCTCAAATTAGCTAGCTAACGATTTCGCGAAGTTCGCTAAGTTTTTCGCGACCTTCTCTAAATTTAGCGAAACATCGCTTGCTTCGCGAAGTTCGCGGAGTTTGCGAACTTCGCAAAAATTAACTTTGTTTTGAGCTATACTGTAGGTCCTCCAGCAGCGAAGTGGCGGTTTTGGGCCTCTCTAGCTGGCCAGGTATGTAAACAAATTTGTCTAAACCTGACTGCCGAAGAAGAACGAGAAAAATTTATTCCACAATGAAACAAAAGATGGCGCAGCGTTCTCGATAGTACCGCGCTATAGTAACTAAATGTTTACCTTTTGAGTTTTCAAAAACTTTGGTTTGGTTGTTTCTCCCCGAAGTGGTTTTTCCCCAGCCACGTTTGACAATGTGCCAGGCTAAAGGTGCAGTGGATCTATCTGATTTTTCTGCGTGCAAAGAGGAAGGCGTGCCATCATTGCAGATAAACTTTCCTGCCCAATCCAAACAAAAGTCACCTCGGCCCAAACCTTTCTGAAATTTTCGGATGTTTGAACCACTTCAGCCATTTGAAAATGTCTAAAAATGAGCAAGACTTTCCAATGCATTGGTCTTTGCTAGTGATGGACACCGAATATTTTTTCATATTCGGATATCCGCGTATTTTGCCTGAACGGATATTCGGTTATCCGCCTATTCAAACATATTTTCAAGAAAATTTTTCAATTTCAGAGTTGAAATTCAATTATTCAATTTCTCTCATTTTTCGGTGCACTGTTGCAAGCCTGCGCCGTCATGCAGCCAAGAGCTACAAGTTTTATTTCAAAACATTTTCAGAGAAATTTTTGAAAAGTATTTTAAAATTTTTGTCAAAAATTAGCTATTTTTTCATAATTTTGTCTGAAATGTAAACGGGTATCCGGAGATTTTTCTCAAATCGGATATATATTACCGGATATAGAAATTATCCGGATATCCAGTGCCCATCACTGGTCTGTATCCGTCCGGTTATTAGGGATTGTCGCATGCCCTTCCGAAATGAGACCGCTCCCCTTGCTAGGTTGGTAGTCTCGGTCTAGCGCCACTAAATCGAGACTTGGCCGTTCTCTCTAACCTTGTTTTGGTGAAAAGAAGGTATGCCCTCGTGAAATTCAAAGCTCGAGATTCGGATGTAGGAAGGAACAGATACCTGTCTACTTGTACAATTGTATAACTGGACTGTTTGGTATAACTGTTGGTTTTACAGCAATATTATTTTCACGGAAAGGGTAAGAAGATTTCTTCTGTTCATTCTAAGTTCTATGTTTAGATGGAGATCTGATAACTGTTTCTGATCAGTCAGATCTGAGTTTGGCCATTCAGTCCAGTAGAATTCTAAAGCTGACTGTGTATGGTAAGTTCCTTACGTACGCCATTGGGTGTTCCATTTAAGGAGGCGCTTGCATTGGGAATGGTTCTACTGAATTAATTTCTCAGCCAAACCAATCCATTTCAAACTTTCACGAATGGTAGTTGGTGCTCAATTCTAGCAACGTGGCAAGTTTGAAAAATCTAGTACTTGGCTTGCGACTTACATAACAGGGATATGTTCAAATTTCGAAATGGTGTTATTCATTAACGACTGAAAAAAGTAGCTCAACTTTTGCACGAATGTATAAGTGAACCGGGTTCACTGAACCCAGTCAGTTTTTCAGTATTTTTATTTATGCAATTTTGAAAATCAATATAATATGTCACGGAATATACGTTTAAACAAAAACTATAAAATAAACTCTTCAATAAACATGCATTCAAAATGTTGAGCAAGCTGGATTGCAGCATTTATGAAAAAATTCGCACGATTCTCTTCTCTCGGTTTTAGTATGCATTTAAAGTTTTTACTTCGCTATGCGCTACGTATCATGGGAATGATCAACGTTAATTTAGCATATATTCCACCACTTTTTTACTTTTAGTTTAAACCACGTACAAAAGAGATATGCACATCATTGTAAGCATTTTTATTCTCTTTCACTTAGTGCATTCACATTTATCATTAGAAACTAGCTTAAGGTTGTGGTATTCCTTCCCGTACTTCGGATGATAACGTTCGCGAAAGTAATCCTAAATGTTTGAAACTTTCAGAAAACACAACTTCGGTGTTTCGGAACACAATAGAAACAAATCAGGAGTCTCTTTGTTTGAAAATTTAAAAATTGTTGATTTTTGCCGAATAAATTACATTGAGTTTCTTGAAATTAACCAAAAGCCGTATTCAATCGAAAGAGCTGGTCAAACTGTACATTACTGGGCTTATTCTAGTGGGGGAAAGTGGGGGCTCAGAAGGCCAAATTTTCAAAATTTTCCGGCTTCGCCTGAGATTTTTGGTCGATTTTTTCCAATTTCAGCACTAAATACGCTTATTTTTTGCGATTACTATACGAATATCGCAATTTTTAGCATGTTTTTCTGGGGTTTTTTAGGCAAAATTAAGTGGGGGGGGGGAGAGTGGGGGGGGAGGTCCAAAAGTGGGGGGGGAATAAAATGAGCTAAAAATGGCAAAAAATACAGTATAAAAAGCCTGTTTTCTACATATACTACTATAACCAAGCATAAAAGTGCACAAAAATTGACAATGGGCACCAAAATAGACGATTTTCGACCAAAAAATTCCGGCGATGCCGGAAAATTTTTGAAAATTTTGACCAAAAATCCTAAAAATTTGGCAATTTCTGGGCACCTTAGGGTGAGTGGGGGGGGGAAGCCCAAAAAAGTGGGGGGAAAGAGGTCGAGTGGGGGAGGGAAGAGGTCGAGTGGGGGGGAACCCCGCCCGCCCCCCCCCAGTAAAAAAACCCCAGTTTTTGGAAAAATTTTCGCCCCCCCCCCAAGAATGACTCGCACCCCGAGAACCCCCCTAAAGAGCCCCTTTTCCAAGAAAAATTCCCTAGAATAAGCCCACCATCATACTACTTTACGTTTTATATTTCTTATATATGTTATATATACCAGTAAAATTTTGCTCTGATTAATTTATTATCTTCAACATTCCGTGAGATAAATTGAGTCAAAAACCTGCTAATTTCCAAAATTCCGAATTTTTGGTGTACGGCGTAAAGCCTTGATGGCCGGCCCCCATTTCACGGATGTACCTAGTCAGTATTTGAGGTGACACCCCTGGTTGTTCGGCTTTGTATCCGGGGATGAGCACCGGCATCCCTTATCCCAGAAACAGGGATGGAGATTTTCTCCAGGGGTCATCTCTACCATTTTTGAGTATTCTGTAAACGTTCAAAACTTTTGAAGATCAATGTAGCACGGAATATATTTTGTAAACAAAAATGAAAAGTTGTCCTGTGCACGTCTTCAATAAACGTGCATGCGAAATTTGACCACGTTCTTCCAGGGTATTTTTGGGGATTTTTCCCCGGGAGTGGCCTTCCCGGGGGGATTTTTTGCAAAAATGAGCGACAAATTCGTATTTTTGCATATTTTGCATGACGCAAAAAGTTCTGAAGCCCATTTTGGCAAAAATGTAGACCTCATTATTAGGGGGAACCCCAAACTTTCAGGAAGGGACCAGTTTCGAGGGGAGGTCAATTTCGGTGCTCCCCAATGTAAAAACACCTGTGGTTGCAGCATTTATGAGAAAATTGATTTATAAAATTTCGTACGATTCTCTTCTGTTACGCGCTTTTGCTGTGCTTTTAATAAGTTGCATAGCATTTTTCATGACATAATGGTACCTGCCTATCTAATCGCGGGGTTTCAGCCGCCGAAACTTTGTCAGCGCATGGACCGCCAACCAATGTACATTCACTTAGCTATCTTTAGAATTGGACAATCTGTCCAAATTTTCACCTATAATCCCGATAATGCAAGCGCCACCTTAAAGTTGTTTTGCCATTCAAAAATTAAGCCATTTACACATTGTTTGGCTATTATGACTATAATTATGTCTATAATCACTGCCCACCCGTTTTGTTTGCGTTTAGTATTTAGTTTTCAGTATCCGTACGAGTCCTGAATCGGGACCTTATACTATTAATGTTCGTTTGTTGTCTGTCTGGTCTTTTAGCAAATGAAAGTTCAGAAACATTGAAGGATCCTGCCGTTGTGGCAGATATTCGTAATGAGCTGAATGAGATTCGAGAGAAGGCGGGAAGACTGCTTTCCTTGCTTGATATAAAGTCTGGATCTGGTGGAACAATACCGAACGGTTTACCGGAAGGTATGACAGTGAAAACGCAATGAATGTATGTCGTTGGGATCTAGTCTAGCTGGGCTTATTTTTAGGAGTTTTTATTGGGAGTGAGCTGTTTGGGGCGGGGGTCGGTCCTTAGGGAACGATACATTTGGGCGAAGTGTTTTTAAAATATGTGTGCTAAAATTTGCTCTATTTCATAGAAAAGTCAGCAAAAGTTAGTTTATAACCTATATTAGTGTTAAAGGCAACAATTGGGTAAAAGTCTCCGGTGAAGCCTGAAATTTTTTGATCGTTTCGCCACTGCTTGAGTTTTTAGGCCAAATTTGGTAATAAGAGAACACCCACTTTCGGTTAGCTTAAGGTGCTGGTATCTTTTTGTGCAGTGCTTTTGTGGTGATTTTTCAAAACGCTATAACTTTAGCAATTTTGGGAGTTGGAAAGAGCTTTATTACATAGTTTTAAAGTTTTAAAGCTTATAATCTGTACATTCTCATGAGCTTACGAAAGTAGCAAAATTAGCAAGAAAATAGCAAAAACTATCCGATATGCTAACATCTGACAGGCTGAATATAGGACAAAAATTTTTGAACATGGATTTCTCAAAACTGTAGAATCGTACACAATTTCTTCTTGTGCCTTGATATGAAGGTCAAGTGGGCCGAGGGACATTTTTTGGGTTTCGCTCAACAAGTCTCAGTATATACTCCAGAAAATCCGGCAAATGTGCGATGGCACGAAATTTCCCAACTTTCTATTCAGTTTTCTCGCAATTTTTGAAGTTTTAGCTCAAACCGAGAAAAATGTCCCTCCGCGATAGAACGAATTTTCGTTCTGCCAAAAATCACACTAACCCACTGGGTAGTTTTTGAGAAATCGATGTTCAAAACGAAATAATCGCAATTTTGCTACAATGGTTTTTCGGCGAATTCTCTAGCTTAAAGCAACGAACTCCAGCGAATAGGTATTGATAAAATGCGCAATTGGACGATGTATCGATTGAGTATAAATAAGCCAACAATGTCTGTAAGATTTGGCAGTAATTTTGAAAAACTGATTTTGTCGAAATGGCCATTTTTTGACCCCAACAATCGTTTTGGCTTATACTACCTTAACCATTAGAGATAGCTCTAAGCTTGTAAAAGCAAAAATGTTCATTTTGGAGACCTCTTTCCAGCCATGACAACCAATCCGGTTTATCGACTACGTATTGAGAGAATAATGGCAAAAACCAAAACTTTCCTATCTTTGCACCTAAAAATCCGGGACTGGTCCCAGCATGATAAAGAGCACTAAAATAACATATGTGGAAAGTTTCATCCACTTTCATAACGAATTTGAGCCTGTAAGGTCTAATTTACCCAAAGCGATACCAGTACCTTATAGCTTCCCCCCACCGTAGATGAGCCCAGCTCTAGGGACGAATTTGTTGGGAAGGTAAAGGCGATTTTGGATTCCCCTTGTTCACTGTCCTGATACAGAATGGAATTAGCTTGTTTAAGGCCAATAGTACTGTTGGAAACGTCCAAACTGTAGGTTGAAAATAGTCGAAGGAGCTAGCCCTGCAGTTAGATTACCGCTTGGCCTCAACATTGATGAAGTGGCGTAAACTACAAAAACAAAATGGCTGGCCAAAATTGAGTTCATTTTGTCTGTAGGAAATTGTAGGAAATAAGCAGCAAAGACGGTTTGTAGGTAAAGAAAACTTAGTTAAGATGGAGCTCTAAGCTTTAGTTTTTGGGCACGGTATTGACAAATGGTGCGGAGGAAGTAAGGTTAGGAGGGATAGTGCAACTAAAAGTGGTTTACTGATCTCTGCCTAATTTCGTCATAGATAGAAAACCCGTTGTGAACTGTGAGTGTACCTATTTATTTTGTTGATTTCTCTGTTCAGGTGCGTTTTCATTATATTTAGCCATTGAAGTATTTTATTTTATCAAAAAACAAAGCCTTTAGCGCTGGCTTCACTGCAATCTAAATTGTAACCACATTAACTATTTCGAATTCATCAGAACTTACACATAGCTACAAAGTTACAAACTATCGCTGCAGCCCAGCCCTAGCGTTAAATGTCCTTCCTAATTGACTAATCACTTTTTTGCAACGGGCCCCTGAGCATTGTATTTGCTGGTTTCATGGATATTTATGTTTATTTTTAGAAGTCAAGGATGAGCACAGGAGCGGCCACGAAGCCGCATTTCGACCGCCCCCGGATGTTTTGGGTCAGAGCCGGGAATTTGATCCTCTTTCACAGGCTAAAATAAGTCCGCCAAAGGCTTCAGTTCCAAAACAAGGTGATTATACTCCTACCCTTTAAAGGAATACGTAAACATCGATAATACGTCGGGTCGGTTCATCATCGTGGGCGCTCCTTTGGGGAGGGTGGGTCCGATTCCCCTTTCCGACCGTTCCCTCCAAAATTTTTGACGACAAAAAAATTGCACTATTTCTGTACTACTAATAAGCCTGATGCGGTTCCTTTTGAGACATTCCTTTTATTTCCTTTTTCCGCTCAAAAATCCTCATAATCCTTTTTTCTAATTGAGCTAAAAATGAATGAATTTATAAGAGTTTTTAGGCAAAAATTATCCTTTCGGTGGTGTTTTTGAAAATATCCGGCTTCGCTGGGGTTTTGACTTCAACTTTAAAGACCTCTTTGGGTTTTGGAAGTTCCATTAAACTTGCGTTGGTTTTGACCTTTGTTTAGTTTTCTGTTTAGCTTAGCTTGAAATGTGTTTTATGGTCTAATTAAGGATTTGTTGCTTGCAGAGTGCCAGAAATGAGGAAAGTTTAGTAAATTTAAAATTCTCATCACATTGCTGCGCAGGCTAGGATTATTAAAATTGTGTATATAATTAAGTTCCGGCGATTTCACAACGTTTCCTAAGCTGTTTCTAGTTCTTATGCAGATCCCAAGATTTTTTAAATTAAAAGTTTCGTTCAGTTCTTTCTTTATCGTTGAGATGTTCAAAAGTTCCTAAGTGATCGGAACGAAAACTAAGTCATCATTAAAACAATAATTTGAAAGTGAACAATAGAAAGTTAAATTTGGTTAAAGTTAAAAATTTTAATGTGAAATTGTGTTAACGATGCATCATTTTGGTAGGACGTTTTCTCTTTCAATTTTATCGACATCTTTTTATCTCAAATTTGCTTTTTTATACCTTTTTCTGGCAATGGCTGCGCAACAGTTTTGTACTAAGGAAAATTTTATTCGACCGTGGTTTCTTACCGTTTCAAGTTTTTCTCTACTGCGACAGTTTTCTGTCGCAATTTTTAGAAACATTGCTCCTGTGGCGTTTTTGTGTCTGAACGTTTATAAATTTTTGTGGTTGCGGCGCTCTTCTTGTTCTCCTCTTTTATCTTTCTTATCTTCTAGTAATTCTTAGGATTTTATACGATGTATAAAGTAAGGGTTCTTATTTGGAATCTTTTTAAAGTTTTCCATTTACGGAGTTTTTGATAGTTTCGAAAAATTACTCAATTATGTAGGGGCGCGATAGCGCCCCTACATAATATGGGTATAAAGGCGTCTGCGCGGCCCCCTGGCGACAGTGTTGGCCTGGTGCCAGCTAATTAGAGGTCTGGGAGGGGTAAAAATGTTACCATCGTAAAGTACTCGAGCAGTACTACAAGTACCACCATACTTTTGGTTAAAATTCCGAACTTCGAAATTTTGCACTAGGCGGGAGTTACCGTGCGTTTGTTTTTTTTTCTCGGTTAATTTTATGTAGGGGCGCGATAGCGCCCCTACATAATATGGGTATAAAGGCGTCTGCGCGGCCCCCTGGAGACAGTGTTGGCCTGGTGCCAGCTAATTAGAGGTCTGGGAGGGGTAAAAATGTTACCATCGTAAAGTACTCGAGTAGTACTACAAGTATCACCATACTTTTGGTTCGAATTCGAAACTTCAAATTTTTGCACTTGGCAACAGTTAGTTTGCGTTTGCTTTTTTTTCTAGGTGAATAACGCTTTTCGGAAGTGCATTTTCTAGCGAAGTGTTGGAACGTTGTGGGCATTTTGGTCCAGTACTACTGTTATATGTTGGTAGACAGTATCCCCCCATGCTACCTTTTTTGGTCATTTTGGCACCTTGCCAATTTTGGCTCTGTGCCAAGGCCCCAAAGTCGGACTTTCGCTATTTTGGCACTTCGGTTGTGGTGGACTTTTTTCACAGGCTAGCAGCTAGATCGGTTTGGTTTATTTTATTTGAATATTTCGGCCAATGCACACAAAGTAACGAGGGGGATTTTTTAATTTCGCTCTGTAGCTTTCAGGAGATAGGCCCAAACTTTGCATTTTTTCACCTGTTTTGGCGAAAAGTTTCTAAGTCCCACTTTTACAAGAAATGGTCTAAAAGTCACTAAAAATGGCGTTTTTCGGCCTTGGGGTGGTACGCATATATAGTAAATCGGGGTCGCTGAAAACGATGAGCATACTGCTGAGCTCGGTGGATGTGACCCCTGACCCCCAGGGCCTGCGGGTCGGGGGTCAGGTGGGGGTCA
>JASAND010026809.1:0-26777 GCA_030248195.1 Trissonchulus latispiculum
TATTTTAGATGATTTCAAATGAAAATCAAAGGAGATAATAGAAAATAGTTCACATTAGGTACTGTTAATAGATTAGGTAGTGCATAGATTAACTAGGTAGGTACGTTAGATCTTAGGTAGGTAGAAGTCCGGTAATGGGCCGACGCCGGGTTCCAAGCCCCGGGGGAAGAACGCAGAGGGACGGAACACGGAGACAAAAAAATTAGAGAATGAGATCGTGGAAGGTAATTAAAAGAACAATGTATCGTAGATGAAAAGTCCAAAGGTCATTCACTCCGAGGAGTGCGGCTCGAAATGTTCACCATATACTACTCACGGCTATGATACCACTTGGCAACATCTTGGTGAAAATCGAGATTTTCCGTTCTGTTTTCGAAACGGAAACCGAAGACTCGATCTTGCAGAAAATTTGGGCTAAATCCAATAGCTATTTTTGAAAGACAAGTTTCTCCCCATTTGGAGCGGAGCAAACGCTCCTACGAAGTATGAAGCATATGGAAAATGCTTCTGAAAATTGTTACCCTTTAATCGCTGCAATCTGACTGGCTGCAGACTAACCCCTGTCTAGGTAACACTTTTGGTAGCTGCCCCGCTGCCCACCTTCCATTTGATGTCAGATTGCTGAACATTTTGATTCAAAATGGGTACGAGAAGCGCATGAAAACAAATCACCCATCAAAAAGTAAAAGGAAATGGAAAGTGACCCTCCGGAGAGAACTCCAACCTACAGAAGGTTATAGGGTGCCGGTGCTTATCTCCGGATTCTCAGCCCGAAGCCAGGAGTGACAATTCAAATGTTGACTACGTCTGTGGAAAGGGCGCCTACCCATTATCAGGCGTTACAACAGCAGGATACAGACTCCAATTACCGTTACAAACCCCTAAAACCAAGCTCTGCAATCTGATTAGTTGTTTAACTGCCCATCACACATTTCTCAATCAAGCTCACATTTCTCAATCAAGCTATAGTTGAATGTTATTTCTATAACCTTTTAACATCAAAATTTCCAGACATCTTACAAATCAATCAGTGCCCTTCCTGAAAATTTATGGTTCAATCCTGCAGTCTGGCAAAAATCACTCAAACCCACAATTTAGCCCCTCCCCTATACATTTCAGAAACTAGATAAAAGTATACACACACAGGTTGGCCTATTTCCTGTACTAGACTCACATTTTGTTATACATAAATAATGAGTCCCTCTATTTAGGCTCTCTCTCTCCCGTTTCTTTCTCCTAACCAAAAATTCCAGCACAATTATTTTCAACTTAAGTTCTTCCCTACTTTGGTAGAAACTACTTAATCTTTGTCTACATGGGAGGCTTATAGCCCCAGATTAGGCTTGAAATTACTCCAATCTTTTACCCCCCCATTTCCCCTGGAGTTGTAAGCTGCATAAAGAAATGCAGGTGACTTTATTTGGGTTCAGATGTCATGGATTTTCCTCATGCTGTCTATTTCAATTGTGGGAGTCTTAGACTTCAGTGCAGACCTTGGATCAAATCCAAATGGGATGTCCATTTATGGATAAATTTTTCGACCATCTCCGATTTTGCTCTTTTTCACAAACTTCATAGTTTCAAAAGACAGACCAGCGTTTACGTTAAACTGAATACTGTAGGCCCAAATCCTTCTGTAAGGGAAGTAGGCATAGGAAAGATTGATAAGCCTGATTCGGGAGACCAGCCGGCTGGCCCGGTGGTGTAGTGGATTAGCATGTCAGACTCCGGAGCAAAACGGCCGTGGTTCGGACCCCGGCCGGACCAATTCTTTACTTTCAATCCCGAATGAAAAGCTGAACCTCCCGCCTCCCTTCTTTCTCCTAAGAATGAGCTATCTCCTCGGTTTCTTCTTGTTCCGCCAGCCCTGGCAGAAGTGCTACACTTCGTTGCTTCGTAAGGTGATAATTTCATTGCATCTATCTTGTACTCTTACTCTACTTATATCACTGTCAGTTATGGCTAAGAAGGTTGCTAACTAAATCAGCATGGATAGACACTTTTGAAAAGTAAGAGTTAGTGCTAACTTGATGGTAACGGTAACCATCTCAATTCCATGTTTCCTGGCTTTCAATTAGAAGACCATTTTATTTACCTTGCTAGTAATCAGGTTTGGTTGGTTTCCCATTTCTCTTGACAGGGGTTTCTTGCTTCTGTTCTTTGTAAACAGAGGCTTGCAATAATTTTGACACTAAACGTCGCAGAAAGGCGACATTTTATGACTTTCATAGGGATAGAATAGCCCTTAATTTATTTGATTTTACACTTGATTAAATTCTCAGTATTAAAATCCGATCCAAACCTTATAAATGTGCCCCAATAAAATACCTCTGAGGTAATAAATAGTCTTCATCACACTACCCATAGTTATCTATAGGTATGTAGCCTTTGGCTTATATGCACAGATTTTATAATTCTCGATATCTAATAGTTAATTATAAAAATTTGTTTGGAGTTAGTCAAACAGTGATTGACAGGAATGTTGAAATCAGGATTGAAAGATGTGAAGAAAAGTGTCCAGGGTGAGGATCGATCTGCCCAGTTGATCTGACTACTGAATTTGACAGTTTCTGAATGCGAGACCATTTAAACAGAATAGCCGAAGGTTTGAACTTCCGCTTATTGTATATAGTTAGCAGCGGTAAGGGAAGTCTGTGCTAGCATATCCTACGGTTCTACATGTTATATCATGTTTGAGAGATAACTCAAAAGCAGTCTATAGATGCCCAATAATTATCCAGTGGGGAAATAAAACGCTACCTTTTTCCTTTCCGAAAAAAATGACGAATTAGGATAAGAGTGAATGTCAAATTTGAAAAGAATTATTGCCTATGAGATTATGTTTCCTTGAGCTTCTATGTTCCACTGAATTACAGATCTAGAGCCTAAAACTGAGGAATATTTTTGCTTTCCCAAATCAGATGTTTATTCCATAATTGCTGTCGTCCCCAAGTCTTTTCTTGCCCACCACCCACTACTTTTATTTCCCATAAAGTGCACTACAGAAGAAGTTTGTACGGCCTGGTTGCAGGCACAGGAAAGATTGATAAGCCTGATATGGTAGTTCAGCTGATGGCTTGATGGTGTAGCGGTAAGCAAGTCTCACAGCAGTGCGGAAGGGCTGTGGTTCGATCCGCGGCCTGGCCAATTCTTTACTTTCAGTCATCAATGAAAAAGCTGGTCTTCTTCAGGATAACCAACTAGTCTTTCTGCTCGGTACGCGGTATCTTTCCTGGGCGTGAATCCCATATCCCCTCAAATAGTGCAAACTGGTCTTCAAAACTGGGTCATTCACATCGACATTGAATATCAAACACCGTTTGCTCTTGATGCAAAAACATCTTTATTTTTTGTTTTGTTACACTATTTGTCACGAATTTAGCATTTTTCACTAACCTTCCATCACATCTGTCTGCGTTGAGAATAAAGATAACTAGAAAATCGGTTAGGACTTGGCTGTCTTTCGTTTCTTGGAAATTTTGGAGCTTCGGTGGGATTTGTTCTCCCCACCAACTGTTCCGGGGGAACCCAGCTATCAGAGCCATTTTCCATCAAAGTTGTTTTCTTAACATATTCCTTTCTTTCAGGCAATGGGGCTGGCAGACATTTCAGATACAAGCCTAAGATAGACTCATTTTCTGGGGCTGGCATTTAGGTAGATCTGACGTCTTGCGTGTCTTGGGTGGATACTATTTCATTATTTCTAGCCGCCTAGGTTCCGGAATGTCTAGTTTTTCCATCACCAAACATTTTGTTGTAAGACTGTGAATACGAATTTTCCGGGATCATATGTCCTCCGGTTTGATTCGTTTCTGAAAATTTCTTTTGACTCTTTTCAAAAAACTAAAATTAAAAATTTAAGGTGTGAGATCTGGCACAATGTTGTTGCATAAGTTTTTGAATACAATAGTCATCAGCACAAGCTCCAGCTACAGCAGTCGGGGACAAGGTGTATAAAAAATCGAAAAAGGTAAAGCAAAAATAGCCAGAAAAATAGGTTTTCCTAACAATAATTTTAAAACATTTCCAGCTTGATCGAAACATATTAGTAATTTTTTAAGTTTTACTTCAGTTCATTCATGTTCATGAAATTGGTCAAATTTTGAAACTTTTTAAGGTCGTGCTCCGCTCCCCTTCTTGCATATATCGTTGCAGAAAGTGTATAATATTGACCAAGTTCATTCAAACTTTCAAAAAATACGTCGGGTATGCTGATAAACTTACTGTAGATGCTCCATAACGTCCATAACGTACATGCATATACAGTGAGAACACAAACTTGAAGTTCTAGAACTATATGTTGAAAATTATGCCCAGTGACTATGATCTTTTTAAACTCATTAAGGGCTCTACAACTTTGCTCCCAGACACAAGTTTCTAGCTCTTATCGTTTTTGCGCAGATTTGAAGATTTGAAGATTTGTCGTTCCAAAATTGGTTGTTTTTGACGCGATCTTGCTGAAATCAGGTATCGTCAGAATGAGTAGCAGTGTAGACCACAAACATAGGTACGTTTATGCTCAAATTAAGAAACTTCAAAAGCTGCAAAAATTGGTGTGATTAGAGCCCTGTGCACTAAACGAGTCTAAAATTTTAGCCGAATAACAAATTTTGTCGAACACCGGCCAAACTTTTTTTGACCAAAAATGGCTCCACAACCAGTGGGTGGGTCTGAAAGATATTTTGTACATTGTATCTTTGGATAATTTGCCAGGGCCTGTTTTTATTTATTTTTCGATGTATCAGCTTCTAGCATGAAGTGCAATGATTTTTCAACGTTCATGAAATGTTAAATTTGCAGAAAATGTTCATTTTCTGCTGTATACTGAAACAATATTTGGACAAAAATAAAACACCGTCTCTGGCAAATTATCTGAGAAACACAATGTATAAGACCATGTTTTTGCATAAAATTTTTTCATAAAAAACATTTAGTCAAAAATTGTGGCCATGTTTGGTGAGTTTGCAGCCAATACAAGCTTTCTAGACACGTAACGCCAAATGACGCATAAGATGCAGAGCTTCACATTGATATGTGGCTCAATTCATGCATAGCTCTCAGTATATATTAAGGGGGTACTAATATCGACGGCTGCAGACGGTTGGAGGGCGGCTAAGGTCTCAGTATATATCCGATGTTTTTGACCACACCCATGCTCTATATTTTTGCCAAAAAGTTGTCCAATCGGACAAAGTCCGGGCAAACCTTTAATAGCCCCCCCCCCTTAAGTAAGTTACAGCTTTCCAAAGTGGACTGATTGAAAAGCGCTAATTTTCATTTTGCCGTTAACTTTACTTCTGCAATGAATTGTGCTCGTGTATAGGCTTTTTAGAAGCCCCCTCGAAAATTTTCGTCCAAAGTATGATTCCTACAAAAATTGGGTTCTATCGAGTTTTGAACCGCTGACCCCCACAGTTCTGCAGTCGCGAATGCTAACCAGAGAACCACACTACACCAGAGGACGACTGACTGCAACCGTACAGAACTTTTTCAAAGACTAGTTTGTTGTAAAGCTTTCTCATACTGATCAATGCAAATTTATTCGTCAATATAAGTAGTAAGGTCCAGGAAACTTGTGAGCCGCCCGCCTCCACATCATAAACTTCTGGCACTTTCAAAACCGTTGAACCAGGAAATAAAAATTTTTCTGCCGCATGGTTGCTGCTCTTCCGTGAAATTTTAAACTTCTCGAAGGTTTAGTCTCCAAAAAGCACACTGAAGGAACGTTTGGAACTGGGAGGTGTAATTTTATCATCTAGTAAGCGTGAAAGGTTATCTCAAAGGTCTGATATCCCGAACGTATTGTGATTGGTATTAAAATCATTAACTTTTATTTATGACTCCTTGGTATCAGAATTCTGAAGTCTTACCGAAAAACATTTGCATAAAAAGAGCCTCAAATAGCCGATGTTGACATTTTGATTAGAATATTATATTATTGAAGCAATCATTTCATTATCTTTCAAGTCAAAAGTGCACAATAACAAAGAGTGTGACAAGCATCATGCTCTCTATTATTACTCTGGACGGTTAACTGTTCAGAAGTAAATAGGTTTCCTTTACTCTATGCGTTCAAAGTATGCTTGCGTTCAAAGTTCGAAAACACAACGACCATACGTGTGCTTGGGGGGGGGGGGGGGGGGGGGGGCGGGTACACCCCCCTCCAGACCTGAGCTCACCCCCCCCCCAGAGGGGTCCCTCACCCCCCCCCCCAGAATAAACCGGAAAAATCCGGTTCTTCTGCGGCCTTCGGCCGCCCTTCACGACCCCCCCCCAGAACTTCCCCTCCTGCACATGTCTGACAACGACTGCGTAAATTCTATCTGCTGGGGGTTGTACGAAATGGAGATTTCATAGTTCCAGTCGCGAGTAAATGCGTGCAGAAGCACGCTGACGTTACATCGACTTGCTACAATCGGAAGTGTCGAAATGCATTTACGTTTGTAGACAAGTCGACGTGCATACACTTTCGCACTTGACTATGAAATCACCTTAAACTGTAACATTCCTTGAAGACTGGGTACCTGGAGGTACAGGGTTTCAAAAGCTGCGGTGTAGATTGTGGCGCCACAGATATTACTGAGAATGCAGCAGTCCATGCGTTCTTGCTTGGGCCACACTTTAGGGTAAACATTTCATCAATAATGTTGTCCCTCTAGGCAAGATTTCCCTGGGTAAAACAGAAAAAATTGAACGCAGTGTAGAATTATCTCTGTAAAACTAATTAATAAATCATTGGATCTGTTTTTAAAAAGTCAATTATTTATGGGTTTCATTGAACTTGCTACAATTTTCTGAGGGGCTCCAGCATTATTAATGAAGTGAGCAGAACTTTAACTGTAGGTGAAAAGCTTAAGCCATATTTGAAAAGCAAGTGCAATGTTAAGCTCAGCAACCCAGACAAATCAGTGTAAACTAGTCTGAGGCGTAACTGAGTGGTAGGATGTCCGACTGCGAAGCGAAAGCCCGGTGGTTCGATCCCCGCCCTAATTAACTTTTTTTGAAACATTTCATTATTAAATTTTAAATTTTGTTAATTAAAGCTTTTAAAGCAAATTTAAGCTGTTTGAAATTGCTCTAGCAAGCATTCTGCAATTGGACGTGCAGGTTGATTGCAATGATTACAGGTTCTCTCGATGGAGCTGCTGTTTCTAAAAACATTTCATTTTTGTAGAACATTAGCAGTATTTGACTGTGTAGTATGTGGTATGTAAAGTGTGGCATTCGTTATAGTTGTAATTGAAGAATGAAAGAAAGTTACACACCACCAAGCATCCGAAAAGTCGGATATTACCTGGTGAGACTCAAACTCGCGAGCTCTCTGGTTAAAACTTTGGCCGCTTTGCAAAACTCATTAATGCATTGTCCTCTTCAGCTTGAGCGCGAACCCCTTCTAGCTTGGCGCAACTGTAGCCTCGGTGTAGCTCAGGTGGCAGAATGTGGGAACGACAATCGAAATGTCATGGGTTCACATAACCCTTGGAAACTAATTTTTCAGAGTTTCAGGTGTTGAAGTGACCGTTTCATTTCTTACAATGCACACTTCCTCATAACATAAATGTGGACCAAATGTGCGGTAGCTTAAATGTGGACCAAATGCGCGGTAGTTTAAATGTGGAACAAATGTGCGGTGCCTGGCCTATTTTTATACTTCGCCACCGGGAAAAGAATTTTCCTTTTTCCCAGATTTCCAGGCTCCGACGAGGTCACTACATCCGGTCCAGTATTAGGATGGAACAAAATTCCGGAGGTCCCAAACGTGGGATGTGGCTAGCTTTAATTAGTTGATCACCACAATTTAAGTGGGGGTCCTATTTTTGATTAAGTTTGCGGACGAAATTAAATTTTTAAGTAGTTGAGCTGAATTGCAAGGCAAAAAAGTGAAGGGTAATTTTTTCTAACATGAAATCGCGGCTGATTTTGTCTTGGCTCTTCAAAAATGAGCTTTGGTCTGTCACATGCAGCCCCGTTTCTTATGATTAGCTTTAATGGAGTTTCCAAGAATCAATTTTGACTCATATTTGTTTAACAAGCTTGAACTTTCAGCTCATAATTTGTGGGAAGGGGGGGGGCAAAAGTTAGGGCCAAAAATGGGATCTTATTTTTGGAAGGGTAGAAGGGTACATGCTAAATTCTAGGCTTGGTCTTGCCCGACCTCCCACTTCATATTAATGGGTCGCATGAACCGAGAGCCTCAGAGAGATTTCAGATGTCAGTTTTTCTGCCAGAAAGTATCTTTACAAACTGTAATTGTTTCCTGATAATTTGTGCTCTAAGTTCATTTTTGAGTTGTGAGCTGTAGTTCTCCCCAAAACTCTAGTGTCTAATTCAGTTTACAGCTACAGTGAATTATTTAGGACTGGAAGGCTAGTGCAGACTTTGCAATCCACTTGTGCGTTGAAAGTTGTACACAATATGTGGACAGATTCGAATGGGGACCTTCACTGCCGGGCCGAAAAATTAGAAGGTTGAATGATTTATTAAATTTTTTTTCCGAAATTTTCAGATGTGAAATAATTTGAAGAAAATACACATTACTAGTGTTGTGTTGTGTTTCCTTCGAATCACTGGGAAAACCAATTGTAACAATTTAACTTACACTTGACTTTCAGGATGGCACACCGTCGGTCAAAAGCTGCGAAAAAACAATATTTTGTTAAATTTTGGCTCCGGTTGGGGCCCAGGCGCTGGTGCATCTCTAAATTCGAATTCTTTTCTTCAGCTCTTTCCACTGAACGCTGGCAGTTTCGTTGGTTAGAGCGTTTGCGAATTGTGGGTTGATTTAGTACATCTTTCTTTCATTTTTCATTCGAATTAAATTCCTCTTTAGGATGCTAACACATCAACAATTGTTATTGTGCAAGTTTGCAGCTTACATATTGATACAGTGATAAATTGATTGATCAAATTAAATTGATTGATCAAATTATTTGCAATGCATGCTAGCTGAAAGCGTAAATACACTAGATATCATAACTAGGTATTAGGTATTAGAAATAACACACCGGGTGCCAGAAACTTTTTGTTTAACATGCTGAAATGATAATTTGGTTAATATGCCAGTAAAATCATGCAAATAAAATAGAAATTTTTAATATCGCATGCCAGATTAATACTCAGGTGTGATTTTATCCCACGGCTCTCGGTTTAGTGCTCCGAACGCTCAGCCAACTGCGCCAGTCAGAGCGGGTTGAAGCTTAGGTACTACCGAAGGCCAATAGATTACAAATGCTTCAGGCATAGCACACCCATTTTATCAGATTACTCTTCAAAAATATAAACTTTTCAGTCCATTTTGGCAGTCGGCAGCCTCTCATTACTCTTTTTTAAGTGTCAATTTTTCAAGCGCTTCCCAGCAATTGCTGGTTTGCGGTGCACTTTCAATAGCACTAGACTTTTCTGCTTTCCGACTTGTTATTTTGTTGTTGTTGTTTAAAAAACTGAGAGGTTTTAAAATGTGTAAGCTATATTATTCGTTCAAAAACTAAACGTCTTGAGTTAGTAACATGATATTGTTTTATATATTTAGCATTACTCTCTTGCAATGTGTACTCGTAGTCTCAATCTTTCATCTTTAGTTTGGAATGGCACACATTCGATAACATCGTGTAACCGAGTCGCCGGAGCCAACCTACGATACAAGTGGTTAGCATATTAGCATAAATTAGCATATTTCTGACTTTTGTGTTAAAGCTCGTTAGCGTCTGAGATATGATTATAAAATTGTCTGATTTCTTCCATCCAACCACACTATTTGGAAAACATGTGCTTTGTAGCAATGACAAATGTCATGCTTCTGTTGCAGTTGGCTATGCAATTGTGCGTTGAAAGTTACACAATTCGGATTCGAACTAAGGAATCAGATTATTCCGTTGAAACTGCTGCGGTCACTCAGTATGTTAGAGCAAGAGTGCATAATACATAAGAGTATGACAGCGTGAATATGTCTGTGTTATAAGCGTGACCCATCCGCTACACGATAAAGGCTGAATCACCCCCTCCCCGCAAATTGGACAAAAAGTTTGTCAGCTATGCGTTATGTTCTAAAGTTCGCAACAGACACAAAACTCGTGCAGCTTTTCGAGCTTTATCACACAAGCATAGAGTTAGTGAGCGTACTCCCGTTTCGACTGGGGTCCAATTTGCGGGGGGGGGTCAGCCGTTAGCGTGCAGAGGATTTGTCACGCTTATAATGCATAGTTGTCATACTCTTACATATGTATTATGTAATCTTGGTTAGAGCCATGGCGCGCTAATCAGAAGATGCGGTTAAAGTTACATAAGGAGACTCCATTTTTTTCTGCCAGATTCGTTATTAGGATTCATATCAAACTTCAAATTTAAGAGTAAACAAACAGATGTAAACTTCTCCGAACTCAGCTGTTGAAGAGCATGAATTTGTCACTCTTCAATTGAGAAAAATGAAATGCCTGATTGTAAATTTCCTGAATCTCCAAAATTGGACGTTAAAATAGGAGTTAACATTTAAAATAGCTTAAAAAATCAAAATGAATTTAAAATCGCCAAGCTGAATAAGGGAAAATCAGAATTAATCCTACTTTTGAGTCAAGCGAATTAGTTGCTACTTTCTGGTGAGTGATAATCAATTTTCATTAATTCCGCATTCCGAGAATTATTAAAACAAGTTACCCCTTAAAAGGGGAATAAATACCGCCGTAGTGTTTGAAATTTCTGTGTTCAATGTTTTGTTTGTTTTGCATAGAACATATTGTTCTACTTTATTGTGACGCTAGCATTTGACTAGTTGAAACTCCCCGACATTTGGGGTTTCTGAGACAAAATGATGACAGTAGTTCATAGGAAAGTATTCAATTGTGAAAGTAAATTTATACCGGAAGAAGGATTCGATCTGTGTCCGGACCAGCTCAAAGCGGACACTCTAACCACTGCACCACTCTGACATTAACGAAATATCGACTAAACCGCGAGAAGGAAAATTATGACTAAATTATATCTATGTTTATTTTAAACAATTTATTCTGTGTAAATTCTAAAGCAAAGTAGACACTAATGCAACAAATACAGTGCAAGCGCAAAATCTTTTCTTTTCTTTTCAATCTTCAATCTTTTCACACGAAAATTTTAATGGCAGTTTTAGCTATTTATTGATCTGTTAAACCTCTGCCAATCAAGTGACAGGCAAATAACGCCCCGTTTTCGGTAATATGAAAAAAGGCAGACAGTGAGCGTTTGCAAAACAATTTACAGAGCAAAGAAATTGAAGAAAATTGACTGTAACAATGCTGTAAAAATTGCAAAATCATAGAAAAACTGTTGGGCAAAAAAACCTGCGTACTAGGGACATGTGTTGAAGATAGGAAGGAAATCCTCCGCGCCAAGCAATTTACATGCAAAACATAGGAATTCAGATGGGTCAACCCATTACAAGTATACCGCCTCCGGCGGTATAAAAACAATTGTTACGTCAAAAGCTGGCAAGATAAAGTGCCAATTACGTAACAATTATTTCCTTTTGTAGCAAAACAAATTGCTGTAAAGATTAATTTGTAAAAAAAATGTTAGAACCGTATCTGACAATTTGACATTTTGATTAATGGCCCTCTCAGCCGAAACAAGTTTCAACTGGCATGAACTTTTCAGGCAGTTCTTTTTAGTTTCTCACAATTTTGTTTTAATGTTTCTCACCTACCATTTTATTTTAGATGCATACTGGAGTATTCCATTACCGCCCGCAACTAACTTGATTGATTGTGCAAATTAATTTTACTATTTTGTATTTTTTCTGTTCCGCAACCGATCAATCTAATTTTTGTGCAGCCTCCTGCTGTGTAGTGGTCACTGGCTTGCTCACTCTTAATGAATCCTGAAGTGGATCCGGTCCCGTCCACTTCCAGTGGGTCGTCCTGCAATCGCCCGAACTGTCGCTGCATTCAGTATCGCATTAGTCCCAAAGGCGACTGGTGCTACGTAGTAAGTAAGTTTTCTATGACTTGATTTTCACTTAGTCTTAGTCCGAACAGGAGAGAGCCAATGGGAGCTGTGTAGAATTGTACGGGGCATGTCGTAGCAAAACTGCACATGTTGGCAAATGTGCACAAACTTGGAGAAATTTTGGACAAACTGCACCTTCTCCGACAGAAACTTTTAGAGAAAATCTTCTTGCATGTTCAGCTGGGCACAGTTCACTGGAAAACTGCACTTACGAGCTTCTCAGTCTGGTTTGCCAACTTGATTCATGTTGGCAAAGCAGATAAACTTCGTACCCAGACCAGATCAATGAAACCTCTCCTTTATTAAATTAAATTAAATATAGATTAAATTAATATGTAAAAATTTAGAGAATGAACATAACATTACATCAACAAACAACAGCCGTTTAAACGATCTGTTGGTTAATTTCTCTGAATCTTTTACTTTAAATTTAAACTTAAATCTAAAGGGATTTTGTCTGAACAAATTTACCGCTATATCAACATTACTTGAATAGCAATTATTTGAAACTGAATACGAAGTTTAAAATGAAATTAAGAACGGTCTAGAGATATTGCATATCGCTAGTAAATCTCCATAACCACAAAGCAATGCAAAGCCGCTCCTAATGCGCACTTCCTAAAATCTGGTATCTTTGAGACTCTGAAGAAATTACGATTAGTTTGGACAATTTTCCTGGCTGCTAATTTGCTATGCTGCTCCTCATTTGCATCATTTTTAAGATTTTCGTAACCTTTCTTTCAAAGATCTGTCTGCAGTGAACCACAATGTGCTACATCTAATTCCTGAATTTTTGAGCAGTCTAATAGCTGCTGGATGGAATTTCAGGCTTGGCTTTCATAATGACGGTTTTTGTAAATTACAAAAACAGACTTCTATGAGTACATAATAGATAAGAGTGTGACACGCGTAACAGGCTCCACGTTATAAGTCATGCCCTAACCCAAACTTTTGCATAAATCAAGACTTGGGTATGACGCTATAGCCAAAGAAATCGGAATTTTGATTGACGAAAAAGTAAGCTTTAAAGAGAACTAAATATAGCTATTCCGTACCAATAATATAACCATTGAGTCTTTCAAAATTTAATGTTTCAGCGCCAACACTCATACTGCTTCAAATTTTTGGTTAATTTGTTAAAATAAAACTGATGATTTGTGTTCAGTGATGCGAAATCTTCTTTCAATTTTGCAACAAAGTGGAACTAGAAATGAACTACAGTTGGAATTTATTTATTTATTTATTATTATTATTTATTTTGGAATAAAAATTTCCCTAACTCTGCATGGTCGAAATCATACCCACACCATATTTAGGTATAAATTCAGATAAACTTAGTTGCAGTTAACCTTTACCTTAATACACTTGTTCATAATTCCTGGTATATCCACAACAGCAAATTAGTTATCAACAAATTAGGGTAAATACTATAAAGTTTTGTTTTTCTCTGAGAGAGAAATGGTGAAGAAGTCAAATCGAGCACTAAATCCACCAATTAGTGTGACCTCGTACTAAAGTCTGCGCATTAATCTTTTTGCCGCAAAGTCTTAAGGTTGTTGTCTTTTGGAGGGGTCTGCTTTCTGGGAAGGCCTTTATTTGGTTTATGACATTTCTCGGGTCCGTTGGGTGGGAAGCTATTTTAGGAGTCAAAATTACTCACTTAGCTGAGTTTCTTCTTTATCCTGGTTTCAAGAGGGATTTTTTCATTATCGAGCAAAAAATTTTTCTAATTGTACATAAATATTCGAAAAAGTCTGAATTGAAGTTCTCAAAACTCAAATTATTATAAAAATCGTGTCAGTGCATTTCGAACAAGCAGGCCCCTAAAAGGGGCATTATTCCTTCCAGGTGTTTAGCACTTTTCAGCGTAAATTTTTACACGTTTTAGCCGTTGACGGCCTCAAAATTAAGACACTACAAAAGCATGTCAAGTAAACTAACTAGCAATCAGAGGGGAATCAGCCAACTCATACCCACAAGAACACAAGGTCATTTCCTTAAATTTGTGTACACGTTCACTTGCTCAGTGTTTGGTTTGGTCCACTAATGGTTAGAGCTGCAAACCCCCAGCCAGTCAAAATTGGTCTTGTACGCTTTCCCATACTATTTCTTTTGCTCACTCTTTTCCATTTCTACCTGATACTACAGTGGGTTTATTATGTTGGTGCGAATCAACTTGTAGCAGACAGATAGTTGCAGCCTACTGCAGTCTTGTCTCCTCAATTCTAACTTCAGCCGTCGCATTGAGCATATCACTCTTTAAAATGACATGTCACATAACATTACTGATATTTTGATCTGAAATTGATTCCAAACCTAATTTGCATATTTAATGCTGCTCCAAAAAATCCCCTAAGCTAGGCCATGTGCTAACGATAGGCCTACAAAATTCAATTCTTCCATAAACAACGTTGTAACGCCATTTTACGAAACAATAATTCCGTCTCCAGACGGAATAAAATTTGACAGAATTCCTAATTATTGGCGTAAAGTTTCCAAACTCAAACTACAATTACTGAACTTTGAACTTCGAGCTTACACCGTCTGAATTTTGCAAAAAACTCAACCATCCATTGAAAACCAGAAAAAGCAAATATTTTGAAATCAGATGGTAGTTGGTTCGATTCCCACTAGACAGGAATTTCTTATTTTTCTTTCATTCTCCATTAGGCCAAATATAAGATTCCTATACGTAAGAGGTTGTCCCTTTAGCCCGAAGTATTCTGGAACAAAATGGATTCTTTCCTTAATTTAGACCAGAGAAAAACGGAGAGTAGTATGAAGATTCTTTCCCCTCTGTCTTAACTTGTTATCAAAGCTCTAAATACAAGCGACATATCCCCCCCCCGTTTTCCTTGCTTTTGCCCTGGTTTTAGTCACACTCTCTCGAATTCAGAGTTGATATCTACTTTCAGTCTTTTAAACGTAAAAGTCAGTCATCAAATTGTTTACCCTCCCTTGTTTTGACATTTTTTCATTTTCCTACAACTGTTTAATAACCTAGTACCTAAACATTTTACCAGACTGCTTATGATTTACATAGAATGCTAACTTAGATTTGTAAGGTTATGATTAGCACTCGAATTTGTAGCTTTTGTAAGAATGCTACAAAGCATGCTCAACCAAGTCGCTGGAAGGAGTTTCTTAGGCCCCTTTTTGCGCAGCGAGTTAAACGAGTTAAAAGAGTTTTAATTAACTCAATTCTTTTCGGGCACAGGATTAAAACCGTTTAAACAGCTCGTTTTAACTCGCTTACAGGGTTAAACTTGTTAATAACTTTTAACTCTACTCTTTTAACTCGCGCACGAAAAGGCCCTTAGGACTAGTGTTTTTGAAGGGCCGGAAAGCCGGCGGCCAGCCTCCGGCCGGCCGGCGGCTTTTGAGCCGGCGGCCGGCTCGGCTGAGTGTCTGACCGTTTGGACCGGCGGCCGGCCGTTGGCCGTCCGGCTGTTCAGCCGCCGGCAGGCCGTTGGCCGGTGGCTTAACACAAATATTTATAGTTAACACAACAATTTGAGCAGAGCAGCAAATGTTTAGAAAACAAATCCAACGCTGAATGTGAACTTTTTCCAAATATATAAAGTGAAAACCGATTGGCCAACCGATTCCATTGCATTTGTAATGCATAATATAAATATTTTGCAACTTTCTAGCTCAGATTGCCTTCAAACACTGAAGAATATGTCTGGTCAGCCGCCGGCCAGCCGGCGGCCGGCCGGCCGGTGGCCGCCGGCCGAGGACGGCCGCCAGCCGGTGGCATTTTTTTGGCGGCCGGCGGCCGGCCGCCGGCCGGTTGAACCCGGCCGTTCTAAAACACTACTTAGGACTGGTCACTGCTTTTAATAAGATAAATCTGAGAAAATACATAATTTGGGGGAGGGGGAATCGGACTTGTTGCAAAGCTGATTAGAGATTAGTTGTGACAAAATGCAAAAAATACAATCAATATTAGGTAAAGGCACATGGTAAACCAACTAAAATATTTTAGGCCTGGTCTAGTGTAGTGGTTAGCACGTCTGCTTTCTTCACAGAACGTCGTTGGTTCGATCCCTGGCAGAAGCTGCTTTTTTACTTTCAATATAACAGATGCCGAACCATGCTTACTTCACAGAATAAAATTTTTAAAGGAATGAAGTAAATTGCAAAGGGAAATTTTTCGTAAGGAATGTTTATGGAAAACTCTCCTTTCCTGATCCGATGTCAACCATTCAGGTCTGACTTTTGTAATTATTTAATTGAATAAAAGGGAGAAGCCAAGTCGTTTGCGGGGAGAGAATCGTCTCAGGGTTTCATTTAAGGCCAAGTCAATTTTATTTCGGTCTGAGGCATGGTCGAAAATTGTCCAATTAACAAATAGGTTTCCGTTTTTCCTGATATCTGCCTTTTGTTTGCTTCGAAACTAATGTTTGGAATACGTTGATGGATTTCTGTATCAGAAGTTTCTCCCGCTTCAGCTTTTAACAAAATTATATCTAATGAATTTTTAACTCTTCTTCAAACAATAATGGTTTGGCTGGTCCAAAATATTGAAACTAATTTTTCTGTTTTCTAACTATGTCAGCTTTGTAGTACGTAGAATCAGCATTCACGAAACGGTAAAGGCAAACATAAACAAGAAATTAACAGCAGCAATTTTGTGCAGAATTTGTGTTAAAATTTTCCAAAAAATTTCATGTTTTCGTACGAACAATCATTCAAATTCTTAAGTCGGACTTAATGTTTTGAACAAGTCTCAGCCCGCTGAGAGTACCAAATGCCTTTAAACCTAAATCTCAAAACTTTAGCAGGAAAGGGCAGAAGTTCAGAATCACTCAGAATAATATTATTGGCCCAGCCGGGGATCGAACCACAAACTTTCCGATCTAAAGATAGACGTGCTTACCACTACACCACTTTACCAACGGCTGAACTTCTGCATTAGACGGGGCTAGTAGCTTCTGGTCTATTCCTGAATCCTATATATTTGTTTATCTTTCAAAAGCATATTTCTGATAAAGTTCCGAGTTTGGTAAGAACAGTTGCAAGTGACAGGACATTTACTAATTTCAGCTTAATTGCACCGAAGGCAAATGTGAAATACTTATCCAGAGTCATGATAAAAAAATATTTTGGCTCAATTTACTTCCCTTTAGAAGAGAACATATAGCGGTTATTTCGGAACTTTATTATTTTATTGTCATAGTTTGAAAGCATTTCTTATGGGTCAAAATGTCTTGAACCTCCACAATCATATTTCAGCAACTTTTTTAAGTTCAGTACTCAAAGAGAGAAATAGCCATAAAGTATTTGGCGGACAAAAAGGTCGGAATAATGTCTTTCTTGGAAGTCATATTTTACATAAAACTTTTTGAGTAAAGTTGGGAAAAGTTATTTGAAGTGCCTTTGCCCAGTCTACTTTTCGTCCAGTCGTCGGAAAGCTTGCATAGAATAATGGCTGATTGAAATTGGTTATCGATTTTTCTTTTTCTTTTATTGACTTTAGAAGTTTTTTCCTACTTGCTGAACAGCAAATGGTTAGAGGGGGTATGAACTAATCGATAAATCACTTTGTTGACATGTGGCTTGATAATTCGCACCCTCTTTCTGGATCTAATCCGCTGCCTCCCCCCTTCCCGGTCCAATTTCAACACATACATAGATTCTACAAGAGGTTGTGGGTTCGATCCAATCCAAGTCAACCGCTTGTTTCTTCCACTGCTCGATGGTTTGCCAAACTTCGCTCAACTTCAGAACATACTGTTTTTGAACACAGCCTGTATCCGGAACAAAACAGTGACTGACTTTTGATGGACAGCTTCAAATTGTTTGCGTCAATTTTGAGCCAGAGCCCGTTCAAAAATAAAGAACTAATTTAAAGTCCTCCAAAGTTTGACATTCTTTGGCTTGTCTCAGCAGTTGCAGAAGATTCCTTCAAATTTGAGGGATTACCCGTGTTGTGTTAGATTCGCAAATCGCAAGTTCATAGTTCGAATCCCTGTAGACACAATCTTTTAATATTTTACTGTTAAATATCAGCAACCCAGAAAGGTTGAAATCAGTGTACTAATCTAGTCTCCTTGTCCTGAGATTTGGCTTAGTGGTAGAGCGTTATCCTTCTTAAACCAAAGCTCGGCGGTTCGATCCCCGCCCTGGACACTTTTCTTCTCATCTTTCAGATCCTGATTTCAACCTCTAGTTCTACTTCTCTGAGGAGATGAAGTCGTTTGTGATGCCTGGGAATTGTGGAATTGCAGGTCCTTGAGATAATTGGTTTGGTATATGGTGGTCCTCGTGGTGCTAAGGGTTAATATGGTGGTTATTGGTTCTTGTGTGATTTGATATAAAGGCTCCCGGCTTTGAAGAAGAACGAAGTATAATATGGCCTCGGGTTAGGAGGCAGCCGGGGAGCCGCCCTTAGACCACATGGTGCTTGAATTTGAGGACCCGACCTGCAATTCCTGGAAATTCGAGGCCGAATTTCAAATTAGCAAGGGGAGTATGTTAAATATCAGCAACCCAGAAAGGTTGAAATCAGTGTACTAATCTAGTCTACCTGTCCGGGGATGTGGCGCAGTGGTAGAGCGCTCTACTCTTAGACCAAAGCTCGGCGGTTCGATCCCCGCCCCGGACACTTTTCTTCTAATTTTTCAGATCCTGATTTCAACCTTTCACATTACTGCCCCTGACGCTTAACTATTGCAATAATGCATTAAATGAGTGAATGAAAGAGTTAAAGTTATTTGACATTAATATGAACTTCACTAACAAGCGACCACATTTAGGGTTCGTAGAGACAGGGATGTTTCATATTTTCGCAACTAATCAGCACGTTCTAACGTGATGAAACTTAGAATGGACCAATTTTAAACCTATTTTGAACATTATGGTATTTTGATTTTAATCTTGATTTTGATTTTGATCAGTATGTCTACCGTGCCTACTATCAGTGTTAGTTCTGATATTCCTAATTCCGATGGTAAGTCTCAAAACTTCTCTCGACCTAACTGGTTGCTACAGAAGTTCCTCAGTTTCTTGGATTTACCAATTGATAATTTTAACCGTACGAAACCACAACACAAAAAGTGTGATTAAGCTTAAATTTCATTTAATAAATAAAATGACAATACCAGATCTTAAGTCTAGCACATAAACTTTGGTAAAGTGTGGGTATGATTTAGACCATGCTGTGTATATTTTACTTAACTTGTCTTCACCTGAGATTTTGAATGGAATGAAATGAGATAAACAGTTGAATTTAAATAGTCTTTAAATGATTACTTTAGGGTGAAGTTGAAGTATGTCGGCAGCTTATAAAATAACCCTCTATTTCAGCGGCATGAACTGATGGAAAGAAATGCAAACGACATCAGAAATAGATACTTGACTAAAGCCGTGGTTGGTTACAATTGGCAATCTTGTGACAACGCGTTGTTACAACGGCAGTTGTCTCCCATAGTTGTTAATCGTGATAACTACTGGTTACATGTGGCAACAGGTCATGACAACGTACACTTGTTGTTGAACCGACGCTATGTTTACCACTGCGTTGTCACAACGAAATCGGGCAGGTCCCAATGCGTTGTCACCAGTTGTCACAACGTTTTGTCACTGGTTACACGAATAACGTTGTGAAAATTCTGTAGCAACGGCCGTTGTCGCAACGCGTTGTCACAAGATTGCCAAGTGTAATCACGGCTTAAGCCAAACTGCCAGGCTTTGTTCCTATATACTCTATTTTCTTTTGCCCAAGCCGAATAATTGTGAGGGTCTGTGAGAAGTGACAAAATGCAGTAGGTTTTGTGCATGCAGCTTTAGCAGGAACTGTAGAAGCCCGGTTTTGTGGGTCCCAGCCAGGACTATGCTTAATTTGCATATCCATTTAGCTCTAACCTTTCCCATGTAATTTGGGATCATATTTTTTATCCCCAGTAGGGTTGTTGGCTCTCGTGTGATGAAAGGGCGAAATGCATAAAGTTTTGACGTCACAAATTGGGCAAGAATTATTCTAAAGCTTTTTGAGGTTACCTGTCAAAAAGTTTCGCACTAACTTTGACAGTCAAGGTTGCTATTTTCTGACTCCGCCAGACACCCAGCTCCCGTGGGAAAACATTTTACCGTCTGCCAGTTTTGACCGAATAATAATATATTCATAGAAATATTTATTTTTGGTTTTCACGAGTTTTGACAGGCTGGATAATGCAGAAACTGTCTGTAAATTCTGAAATCTTTGTCTCAATTTTTCACTAAATGGATAAGGATATTTTCTAATTTACAAAAACGAATTGTTCACTTGGCGACAGTAGAAATCTTGAGTCTGTACGGTTCTTTTTTGATTGCTAGGCATCGCTTAATCACGAAATAAATTTAATGAGTTAATGAGAAGCGCTTGTCATCACCTCAAACCAGTTGGTTCAAAATTTAAGTTTATGCAATGTTGTATGCAATCTTATACATTCTAACTGTTGCCTGTGCCTTTAAATTCTATAAACCTAATTTTGTTGGCTAGAAATTTTACTACTTTTACGACTGCTATTTTTGTTGCTGAACACAGAGGTGGAAGTGGGTCACCGGTATCCGCGGGTACCCGCGGGTCGGGTAGGGTGTGAGTCAATACGTGTAACCCTTGGGTGGGTCAAAAGTGGGTCAGTCCAGGCTCCAAAAACTAGGGTTTTAGCACTAAAATTTCAAAAATTCTTCGGCTTTGCCGAGTTGCCTATATTTGTTCTTCCGTAAAATCTGGCCAAAATGATCACAGCTTCCGCAAAGTGATGCCAATATTTGAAAAATAACAGTGTATGATATGTAGCACTGCCATAAGTTCTCTAAATAGTAGGTATATACTGGTACATACATACCAATGTAAGAACCGTCCGCAAGATTTTATCATCAATTTTTTAGAGATACACATACATACCGTTACGTCAGTCTGCTACATAATTCTAATCTTCCGTCTTGGCAAAGCAATCGTAATTGTGCTTAATTTTTGTTTTTCTTTTCTTAATTTTAATTTCCATAATTATGCAAGATTGTAGATTGTAAGATGTAAAGTAATAAAATTACCATAACTACATATTCAATTCAGTGGCTTTTCATTAAACTGCAATCATGTTCCGATTGCTTAAACAGCAAAGTATTTCCATTGTATTATATCCGACCGATTTTGCCTTGGAGCATCATTAACCAAAAGTGGGTCATGCGGGTCACATAATTTTCCGCTGATCACGGGTATGGGCCAGGTTGATAGGGTCAAGGGGTCGCGGGTCAAGGGGCCGCGGGTCACGGGTCGGGTGCGGGTCAAAAATTCTGACCCACTTCCAGCTCTGGCTGAACATGACAGTTGACATGACATTTCACGAAATCCAATTTCAACAAAATGAAAATTATCACTTTTGTACTGCGAAATTGCGAATTTCGATTTGGATCAGTTTTCGATCATAAAGTTTTGCTTTGCTAAAAAAACTAATATTAAATCCAATTACGCGACAGCCTTAGTCCGAAACAGGAGAGCGAATGGTAACTGCATTTGTTAGAGTCCAATTTGCCAAAGTTTTGCATCATCTTAGGACGAAGGTTTTTAGCTGTATTTTTCGAAAGGGAAGTCCATATGCGAGATCGGACCTGCTGTGTTCCTATAGACTGTTCGCTTGGCATGTACAGAGTTGCTTTCTGGATGAAGCCAGAGGAGAAAACACAGACAAAACCCCATATGCCGCCTGCCCGGCCTGTGAAACTGAAACCAGGTCAGTCTTGAATCGATCCAATATTGATTTGCTGGCTGGCCGAGCTGTAGTTGGGGCTTTCCCGCGTAGGTTCTATTCAGCTCGCTAATACGTATTTAAGCTAATACTGTACGTGTACGTCGTATACATGCACGCTAAGACAAATTTTTGTATCGTGGTCGTCCTGATGAAAGAAGAGTTAATAAGAAATTGTACCGAACTAATTAATATTATTCTAATGTCACTGCCAATGCAACTTGACCACACAACTTGACATCGAAAGTGGAACAATTTTGTATGCCATTTGACAAGTGTTTAAAATTTTCATAATATCATTCAAGCTTGAAGTCAGTAATTGCAGATAACTTAGCATCATAGCTTTTGCTCAATTATGTTTCATTCCATGGCAATACAGTTCCAGATTGATTGGGATCAGAAATCACATTTTCTTTGAGCTTTTGAGCTATTTGACTTTTCCGACAAAATTTAGCTCAACAACTCTTTTCATAACAATTTGAGGCTGCGTCTGCTTCCACAATTTTACTTTCTATATTCTTCATCCCAAACTAATTTGCATATTGCCTGCCTTCTTTCTCTGTTTCAGCCAGAAACTGCGAAGGTGCTCTGGCCGTTCATCGGAAGGCGAAACGGGTCGTTCTACCGCTCACACCTCAGACGTCCAAAAAGACGGGCGGACCGGCCAAGGGTCGAACCCCGACCTGGCACAAACTCAAAATCCCAACGCGGGAAGAGGATGCCAAGACGATTCTTGCCCTGGCAAAGCCCCAGCAGGGAAGCCCGGACTCGCTGGATCGTGCTGCCTTACAGTATGTCTTATCCTATGGGTAGTTGGGTACTCAGTTGATGGGGTCACTAAGGGGTGGGGTGTTAGCGTGCAGAGCATTGCTGGCGAGCTGATAAGAGAGAGCCTGTCAGTGGTGACAAACTTATGATTATGTACTCTTGATATTATTTATAATGAAAATAATAAGAGTAGATTAGTAAATAGGATGAATACTCCCTGGATAGATAAATTCTATAGGTCTCTGTTATTTTGACATTTAGATATTTAGGTTTATTACGCTTAAAGTTGTGTAAATGGACGATTTGGGTGACTAACGTATACAATCAACGTTTTTAATACAGTAAGATTGCCAATATACATTATCAATGTCTTGATGGTTGCATGAATATTCTGTCCTAAGAAGTATTGTTCTTGAGTAGAGCATTTTTGTAATACTCGCTATCTAAAATTTTACCGTTGAAAAATAGACGCGGCGATCCTATCCGGATGTCGAACAAAAGTTCTTTGCGTTTGTATTAAATTTTATTCACTTTGAAGTTAATCGTCTTCGTGTACCAAACACTGCAAAACGTGACCACAGAAAGGGTATTGGTGTAAAAGTGGAGTAAAAAAGGTGTAAAAAGTACTGAAAATTGAATTGAATTGAAAAATAAATTGCATTGCATCATCCTGCAGTCAGGTTTCGGCAAAGTTAGTGCTAATCAAAATTTCTCCACGGCTTCCCTTGCTTCCGCTTCAAGTTCTCCTTCGTTCGTCTAACATGCTATACGATAACGAGCGTTGATTGTTTACACGTATTTCGCAGCGTAAAGCCTGGTTCACACTAGGTAATCTAGAGTCGAGTTTTTTATTACGCGGCGGCACAATATATTCAAAATCTCCAATTTACTGTTGCTCATAGCGTGAGAAAACGGAGAATTTTAGCGCATACCATGTGTCAAACCCTGATAAGAAACGATTCATTTCTGGACCTAATTTGCATATTTACAAAACAGATGTCAGCTGTTGCGTTTTAACCCAGTCTCAATTATGAAAGCAATAACTAGCACTGACTTCGTAAGTGAAACCTGACCGGGGGGTGGAGCGAAAATATTTTTAAAAATTATTTTTTTTCTTTAGATTGGTCGGGGGGGGGGGGGTGGTGGGGGTGTATGGGTATAGGGGCGTGGGGGTTTGTGAGCATAAATTCACTACAATTTCCTTTTCCGCAGAAACGCCATGCTGCGATGTGGAGGCGTCAACGTGTCGTTGTCTTTTCGCATTGTTGACCAAACTACAGATGCTGATCAAAAATGATTTGGAATGTAGTGTAAAGTTGGAAGGGTATGGGCAACCAAACTTTACGGGTGGAAACTGTGCGCGTATGGAAACGACGAACCTGGAGGAGACTTATGTTCCAGTCGACCTGGGCAGATCTCGCCAAGAACTAACTAAGCCTAAGGAATTGATAAAGGAACCGACTAAAGAGACGGATGACAGTCTAACTACTCAACTACTAAAGAAACTTTGATTTAAATTTAATACACGCTCAGTGAATTATTAGCCTACCTAGATTTGGAAACAACTCAAAGTCCTACCTACCGACTATGCAATTCTAATCAAAACCTAACTAAAACGCCCTAGATGGCTCAGCTACTGAGACCACATTTAATAGAGTAATAAACAAAGGGGAGCGACTCCCGAAAATTGTACAGCACAATAGAATTTTGACGTTTAAACAGCCATCAATAAGGACACAAAAACAGAGAAATTCAAGCTAACAAACACTCAAGAAGTAACTAAGCATACACGAGACTTGACTAACAATTTCTATGCGTCTACAAAAACAGTTTACCTAAAACAAATCTAATCCCACAAATTTATTTAAACCCCTTCAAAATCTATTGTCTCAAAGATATGTCCCTAAGCCGTCGCGGCTAAACTAAATTATTTGGAATAACTCACTAAAACCTTCTTTCCAAAATAAACTACCATATTAGAGAACTAATTTAAAAGGAAGAATAAAGCTCAATAGAAACACCGCTAATAAAATTTAGGTCGACCCACGAGGTCGCCTCGGAGTCTGAAAAGATCTAAGAAGAAAATCAATAACTTACGAAGAGTCCTGGCAGAAAGGCAAAATACATATAAAAGGAGCAGGCAGAGCTAATACACGAGACCGACCGCACGCGAAAGAAACGAAAGTTAAGACTGACTGGTTTTGAAAGAGAAGGCTGAGAAAGATGCCTAGTGAATTTTGATTGGCTGAATTTGAGACCCTCTTGCAGACCCGACTATGCGCTTCCACAAGTCTAGCTCAGCAGCGCCACCTAGTCGCTAAGTGGGCTGAATAAAACACGCACATTTTAACATAAGAAAATAGACACTCTTAAACTAATTTCAACCCAAATTTACACAACACATATTTCTTATTAAAAATACCACTCTTACTAAAATTTCACACCAAAATAAACTCACTAAAATTACACACAATTCACACATCACACCTTACACATTACATCTCCCCAGGGCTTACCGCCCGAGCTCCTGCGAGGGACACATAAACCAAAAGAAGGAAGAAATTTACCCAAAAGTGAAAATTTTTGACTGAATTTTGGTAAATGGGTCTCAGTACATAAGTAAAACAAAACACAAGGAAGGATTACATGAGTACAAAACTAGACTAAACTTGACTAAATAGAAAACATAATAAAAATGACATGGCGTCAAAAGACTTGTGAAGACCAGCCATAAAAACACGCATGGGCAACTGCCATATTAATGCCACGGGACGGTGCGTGAATGGGCGACCCATGATCCTCCAGCCGCAGCGGCGGGGATCTCGTACCTGTATTACTAGAAAAACCAAAGAAATAAAATAAGAACCATAATGTCAGCTTCGTCTGGGTCTCTTCAAACTAGGGTACGGAGGTAGCCTCCCGCGAAACTTAGAGTGCGCCATCTCCGGCTGGGTGGGTGGGGGGGCCTAGCCTCGCATCGCTAACTCAGTTCCCTGCGGATCTCCTGCAAAATTAGAATGACGAAAGATAATTAGTAAAATAATTTAGGGGAATGGGTAATGAAATAAATTTAATCCCAGTGTTTCGCGTATAAGTAGGAGTAAGTTTGTGGAATCTTTAAGTAAAATATAAGTATTAAATTAAATTAAAGGAGTTACAAAGTAACCCCAAACATGCTTAAGCATGTATAAAAAGGACCAAAAGGGTACGGAGAGTCCCCAAGTACCCTCGTGGTACTTATGAAAATAAAATAAATTAAATTAGGAGGGGGGTTAAAAGGAGTCTTAGAGTTACTAAAAACGCGAAACACTGGTTAAAATATTAGTAAAAAGTCCCTTAAAATAAGAATTTTGGAGAAGATCCTCCCAACCGCGCATGCAGGCCTTACACAGAATAGGGGCATATTAATCGGGAACTACTTTGGCGCTCTGGAGTGGGAAACAAAACTGACATTTTACCGAGAAAAATTTTTAAGAAAACCAAATAACAGGTACTAAAAATGGACAGGAACCGTTGGGACAACTAAAAGACATAGGTAGAAATAATTTTGATAAAAATGTGGCGGCAGTAAGGGACACAAATTGGGACATGGCTGGTGCGTCACGCATCTTTCGACGTTGCGTCAGGTTACGAAAAATACTAATCAAAACACACAAAACCCGCAATCAAACCCGTTAATAAAATGCGAAAAAGAAAACTTCAAGAAAAGAATAAACCTTTTACCGTTGAAAAATAGACGCGGCGATCCTATCCGAATTTCGAACAAAAGTTCATTGCGTTTGTATTAAATTTTATTCACTTTGAAGTTAATCGTCTTCGTGTACCAAACACTGCAAAAGGTGACCACAGAAAGGGTATTGGTGTAAAAGTGGTGTAAAAAAGGTGTAAAAAGTACTGAAAATTGAATTGAATTGAAAAATAAATTGCATTGCATCATCCTGCAGTCAGGTTTCGGCAAAGTTAGTGCTAATCAAAGTTTCTCCACGGCTTCCCTTGCTTCCGCTTCAAGTTCTCCTTCGTTCGTCTAACATGCTATACGATAACGAGCGTTGATTGTTTACACGTATTTCGCAGAGTAAAGCCTGGTTCACACTAGGTAATCTAGAGTCGAGTTTTTTATTACGCGGCGGCACAATATATTCAAAATCTAAAAATTAACGGTTGCTCATAGCGTGAGAAAATGGAGAATTTTAGCGCATACCATGTGTCAAACCCTGATAAGAAACGATTCATTTGCACCTAATTTGCATATTTATAAAACAGATGTCAGCTGTTGCGTTTTAACCCAGTCTCAATTATGAA